>JACXGK010002619.1:12267-52412 GCA_016801125.1 Novumbra hubbsi | reverse complement strand
GTGTTAGTGTGTCTTTTTGTTTATTGGATTAAATCACCTTTTACTTTACAAAATGTCCGCTTTTGGTTCCGCCGCACAACAACACCGTGACACAAAGCTAGCCAACTACCAACTATACAGAGCCATGTGGACCAAAAGTTAGCTGATTGCATACATTTCTAACCTGGCATTGAAACCACAACCTGTGGTGTTGCAAGTGCCACACGCTACCAACTGAGCTAACATAGCAACTAATCTTGATAGAATGCTATGTTAGCTCAGTTGGTTGCTGGTTATTAAAGTAAGAACCTCCATATCCTCCTGAGACCTGGACATTTATTTTTGTCTTCTTTAGAGGACATTTTCACTATTATGAAGTTCTGGGTCCTTTCGTCCATTACAGAGGACATATTATATAAACCAAATTCATATTTCAAAACCCCCCAAAAAGGTTTTACGTTGTTTTCTATAACTCCTAACAATTAGAAACATTTAGAATATAAATTTAAAACACATCTGTGCAACATTTTTCTCACTGGGTTTTAAGCAGGATTTAACAAAAAATTATTCCCACCTTGTCCTTGCATCATGGATTACAAAAGGCAAATCCTGCTGATAAGGGGCCAACTGATGCTGCCCCTCTAGACAAGGTCAACACATTCTATGCTTGCTTCGAGTATGACAGCACTGATCCATCAGGAAAGCTCTTCCTGCTCCAGATGACCAGCACCAATAACTTCTCAACTGGGCACACATACCCTCACACATGCACTCGCCCGTACAAAAACACACACACAACCACACACCTACATACTGTCTGTATGAAATAGAAAGTGTTGTTAATGTGTTTTGTTGTTTCTATTATTATTGTCTATTTCTTTATCACTTTGATCTAGTTTTTTTTTTTCTAGCATTGTCAAGCAGGAACCTGCAAGCAATAATTTAGTTGCATGAGTTGTCTTGTGTATCTAGTGCGTACAACCATCAATATTAGCAACTTTATCCTATAGAATGACTTCTAAAGCATTTAGTCTCCATCTGATAGCCATAGTGAAATGTTACACTAGTGTAACTACATAGAGTACTGGTGACTAAATCAACATTCTTCTTCCTGGTATATCATACCAGAATATTGCAGAGCAGAGTATATTTAACCTTGCTGCTCCATGGCCCTACAGCACAGCAACCTTCATTTTAGTTAAGTTTTACCCTTTGGTTACTTTGGATAAGGCAGGACAACCACATTCCAACTTACATTTTTATTCCTAAGAAAATAAATGCTGCAATAGCTTTACATGAATGGCCATTGAAATGCTAACAATGACGTTTCAAGTACAGGAGGGCAAATAAGACCCCCCCCCCCCCACACTTTGCAATTTTTACTGTTAAACATATTGTTAGAGTGTGCAACTAAACAGCTGGATGTATAATAATTACGCATGCCTCTGTTTCGAATGTCTGGCCCTAATCAATTTTTTTTCTCCACACTTTTCGATACTCTGCAAATGATGAAAGGATCCTTCATACGGAAGTCGACGTAGAGATTTTTTCAAGGTTTGACTTGCGCAGTAGCTGCTAGGGTGTAGTCGGATATAGTTCTTTCGTTGTGAAGTTTCTCCATGGCGGTGGGCACAAAGCGCTGATACGGTGGAAGTCTGCGAAACAGAAAGAAGGGTGCGCAAGAGAAAGGAGAAGATATCGGGAAGGAAAAAAAAACACTCGTAAAGGAAAAGCGATTTAAGCAGCTTTCCGCATGGTTTTACTTGTTTTATCAAGTTCGCGGTAACTGGGTAGTTACCTACAAGTTGAAAGTTCGAAGGTGTACAAGGATTCGTGTAGCGGTAGCTAAAGTTTTTCAAACGTGTGCCTTTAGAATAGCTGAGAATGCGTTGGTTTATTCACGTTTTGTTTTCATTGACTTGTTTGGCAGTATGCAGCCACAGTGCTATGGATGAATGCACTGATGATCTTAATCGGCCTCAGCGATGCATGCCAGAGTTTGTCAACGCTGCTTTCAATGTCACCGTTGTAGCTACCAATACTTGTGGCTCTCCCCCAGAAGAATACTGCGTGCAGACCGGGGTTACGGGGGTCACCAAGTCGTGCCACATCTGCGATGCCAGGGATCCTAGACAACACCACAGTGCTGTGTACCTCACCGATTACAACAATCAACAGGACACCACTTGGTGGCAAAGTCAGACTATGTTAGCGGGTATCCAGTATCCACACTCAATCAATTTGACTCTTCATCTTGGTAAGCGTTTTTTTACGTATTTTGTTTTGACCCAAATAGTATTAACCATCCGATCTGCTGTTCTGCAGTCGATGTTGTCTTTTAATCTTTGAAAAAAGATTGATGTCAAAAGTCACTCAATCATAATCCACTAATAAAATAGATGTTATGTTGCCGAGTCGTATTTTTAAAACATATTGAATGAAGAGCAACAATGTTTTAAATCAAGTCTGGCATTCACACACAGATTGAATTCTGTTTTCTATTTCTGGCAGGTATGAGAAGTGTCATAAAAGGTCTTAATAAATTCCTGAAATGTATATTTGCATATTCCTTTTTTAAGGAATTTTGCTTACGTGCTGTTGCGCCTTAGTTAGCCAGAAGAATGATTTTTTCAAAATTAGTTTGGCCTGTTTTTACATAATGTGATTAAGCAGAACGCAACTGTACTAATTGTTTGCTACTGCTCAAAGGTTTAGCCTTGAGCTATGAAGAGCAGGTTCTTATCTACAGTAGCTGGGTATTATTTGTGTTGACAAATAAATATATTCATTTGTTTTGTGATGTAGGCTAGGTGAAAGGGTTCATGGCATTATGGGTTAAACATGTTTTGGAAAACCTAACAACAAGGTCATGTTCTACAAAATGTAGTTCATTACAATACGTTTCTAGAGTGGGAATAGTGAAAGGCTTTTTCCTGACAGTGATGCTGTCAGAGGATACACATTCCATAAGGGTTTTATGAAACACAAACTTACAATGCTTGTTATTTTATTCTAGAACTTTCAATTCTTCTGTGGTTTAGCATCAAATAGATTACAGTATCTATTTGATGCATACAGAAGGAGGTTAGATTGAAATCTGTAAAATATCACTATTCCTTAAGTTGCTGGGTATCTGTTAAAGAGATTCAGATGTTAAAAGGGCTTTATAAAATACATTTGATTGATTGGAGGATTTACCTCAGCTCTTGATGCAATTAGCCTTTACTCTTAGGGCTGCTGTAACCGACAGATAACCTAGTGATATATTTATTGTTAGTTTGCTGAAAATGACATGAACACTATTAACAAAAATTTGAAGCTTTAAAAGTAAAAAATATTAGTTTTCCAATTTTCTCTTTAATCTTTTCCTACACGTTCTCTGCATTCTGTGATTGGCATCATTGAGCTTTTAATGTAATTGAATTTCAGACTAAGGCCTAGAATATTTCAGAGTCAACCTGGCTGGCACTCTTGGCGTGAAGTGACCTAGCTTTCCATTATCACACAACAGGCTGGAGTTCATTTATTGAATTGTTCACATTACACAAATCACAGAATTCATGCCTCCCAAGCATACTGATATTGTGGAGGAGGTGATTCAATGGGAGTGGAAAAGGATGCGCTTGAGCACCTATTCTGCTTGTCAGCAACTGCAACTAAAACCACAATGGCGGAGGTGGATGGCCTGTCTTTGTAAGGCAGACAGGCCTCTGTTTGTATTTTTTATGCCAAACTTCTTTTAAGAAAACCTTGACTGCAATCCAAGAATTGCTATAGCTAGTTGACTTGTTGAGGTGAAATAAAATTGTTTTATTTACTGTTATGCTGTTGTTTTAATCATGCTGTTTGGGTTATTCTTATGCTGGCTCATCCACAATATTGGCTACTTTAAGCAGGTTGTTGGTTTAATTCCCACATAGGTTTGATTGAATCTTTTTTTAATGGTTAGTCACTTAGGATTAAAGCACTCATAGATGATTGTAATTGTTTTTAAGATGTTATCTTTTGTTTGTATTTATTCATGGCTTTGATGACTTTCATCTCTTTATGTCTTTGAAGGGCTGGTTTAGGCAGGAAGAAAGCATGTTTCAACTTGTCAATACAGCAGACATTTGATTAGAGGTGGAAGTTGTCTCCTTGGTTGTTAAGCAGGTAGCGCTGGGAACTTGAAAGGCCGGAACGAATACTCAAAAAAGGAGAAAATTTGTAACAATCTGTTATAATCTAAATAGGCAGATAATCACATTGAACTTGACCAGTTTTTAAATGTTTTTTTTCCTCACGAAATGTTCAGGATTGTTTGCACATGATGTTCCTCAGTTTTACCAATAACCAGTGCTGAAAAGAAATCCATATTCATGATGTGCCCATATTTGAGGGAAATTCTTTTCACCTATGCCCTGAAATGTCAGTCTCAATGTAGAATGGGAACAATGAGGGCGACATCCCCTTGAGGTTTCTGGTTCAAATGTACTTTGAAAGCATTTGTAGAGATCTTTAAAAGAGAGGGACTGTTTTTTCTAATGGCATGAATTACCCCTCCATAGCCCATTTAACAATGTACAAATAGTTGCCACGGTTGGTTAGATGTTGTTGCAAAAGAAAGAATCTTAAGTGGTACAGTAAAAATGTACAAAGCAAACTGAACAGGAAATGGACACCTGTTGGATATGGACACCCGTTTGTGTATCATCCAGTAAACAATTGTAAAGTAACTTATTAACCCAAGTTAGTGAAGAAAGCGGTATAGCTACATTTATTAACGACATGTTGCGTTTTTATGTAGACTACAAAGGGTTAATTTTAGAAGTTACAAGTCTACACGTATAACTCTTTGTCTTTGTTTCGTTAGTGTGACATATTGCCTCTTCAAATGTACAATGTCTTCATATGGGAAGCCTTGAATTTTCCTCTAATCTGGAACGTGGTTTGTAGCCAAGCTATAGCCTTGTCCAGCACAGAGGAAGCCGTTTGTCTGTCCCAGGGATGTGATGGTGTACAGCAGTGTGGGAAAGCCAGGAGGAGTTTTTCCTCTGGCCCCTGGGGTCTCTAGTCATCATATTCCTTGTAGGCATTCCCAAGACCATAAAAGACAGTCATTTCTTAAGTCTGGCCAGCTGTGGCAAATTATACCAATCTGAAAATGGAGGAAGGAGTGACTGGGATGGGGGGGAAGGAGACGTCATCTGGCAGGAACCTATTGTTTTGCTGGCTAAAGGGTGATCTCAGCGTGGGAAGCTTGTAGTGGGAACGCTGTAGGTTTTTCATATGGCCAAACACCGGTGTCTGAATGATTCCCCCTCTCCACCAGGCCAACACTGTAGTGTTGTAAATGCTGGGACGGGCAATTATATCATTCACTCTTGTTTAGTCTAAGTCGTGCTAATGGTGTCTGATATATGTGCGTCATTTTATCACAGATAATTTTACATGGATCTGTCGTATTGTGTTTAATGCCGAATGGTGCATGTTTGTAGTCTGTATGTGTTCCTAAGACAAATGTAAAACTTGTGAAGGGAGGAACCTATGTACTAATTTAGTAAGTGAAGGTTGGCACTAATGGTTACCTGATCCCAGTGCAAGTAAATCGAACAATCAGGCAGGTAAAGTGTGCTTTGTGACTTCCTAAATGGGAAAATATGTTACATAAAGCTTTAAGATTATTTTTGTATTGAAAGCACTGAATTAATTGTTACTACAAACCTATCTAATAGGATATTAGTTATAGAATATAGATATTTTCCTTTTGGTTTTATTATATTTTCTAAATGGATTTGCTGATTTGAAGATGGCAAATTGATTCCAACCACAAGCTGCAGTTTTTGAATTGGCTAATTGCTTCCTGTCTATTTTCCCCTTATGCTATAAAATGCTTTCTAACTGCTGCTGCCATTTAGAATTGGTTGTGCTCATTTTTATAGCTCTTAATTAGTATTGCTGTTATTTTCTCACCCACTAATAGCCTTGTTTGACCGGTAAATGACCTGTTGGGAATTGAGAGCATACAACCTGTCCAGCAGCTGGTTGATGCTCTGAAAGAAACATGTTCTGAAAAGCTCATGCATTGCTTAGCTTTCCTAAATGTTCATAGCAGGAAAACATGTGCCAAAGGCCTTTGAGCAAATTAGTGTTTTATAGTCTGAATATCTGGCGTGTTTAAGTTAAAAACAAACTTTAGGAATCATTGACTACCTATAGTTTATTCATTTTGCAGAAGTGCAGGCCCATAGAAATAGCGTTGTAGTAATAACAATCTAGTCTTAAAGTATTTTGCAGGCTTTTTCCATGCAATACAGAAACACTGCTAATCAGACAACAGTGCTAGATATATGTTACAGATAGGACTTGGCTACCTGGCTAAATAAATTTTAGCTTCTTGATTTCATTGGACTTGGTGAGGTAAGAGTTACGTACGTTAGCTCAGTATATTAGATAATTTTTTTAAGATCAGTTAATGATGCTCTCAAATCTTCTGACGGTCCAGTTCTCAATTCCTTCTCTTGAAGATTTTGACCCCACCACAAATATTGAGATTTGGTGTCAAGCCATCATCCTGTCTGACCAAACTTTGACAAGCAGAGAAGATCATGAAAGACTGAGTAGGCAAAAGAGTAAAGAGTAAACATTTTCAAATGACTATCAATTAATAGTGTGTGTTTTTTGTTTTCCAACAGTGTTTTAATGAGACCTGTCGATAACCCCCATTTATTGTGACCGGTTGACCAAGGTACATTTCCCATCCTGGTCTCATTCCTAATTGTAAATAACATTCCCTAATAAGAATGTATGATATAGTTTTAAATTTGGCTCGATATCCAATTATTTTACTTTTTTAAGTTTTGACACAGGAAAAGAAGAAAAGAAAAAGAAAACCGGGGTTAATCCTAAACATTTTAGCATTACCAAATTGCAATTTAGGAATGGAACATGCTCATTTTAAAATATCCTTGTGTTTTTATAACAAAAAACAACTCTTTAAGTTGTTTAAGTTCTGTTTAAGTTCAGTGCAGAGGCATTTCAAACTTGTTAAAAGTAAAGGCAATTGTGGCATATGAAGGTCTGTACAAATCTACTGTCTAACTGCAACATTGGTTTAATTCCAGCTACTGCTCTCTCAAATGCATGTCTTATTTTCCCACAGGCTCATCCAATAACTACTAATACCGTGTGTACCCCTAATTTTACTATGTGGATTTATGAGATAATGGCTGTTTTGATCAGTAACATTTTGTTTGTTTGGGATGGACATTTTGAAAAACAACTAAGGATAACATTCACTTTGGGCATTTCCTTTCTGTACACAGTTTTTAATAGGACTAGATTTTGTTTATTGCAATTTACAAAATAATATTTTGACATTTGAAAGAACATGTTTGAAAAGACCTTTTTGGGACCCCCATTGCGTATAATTGATATCAACCCTATCTGAGTTTCTCACACACAGCTTTTTAGCCTCTGGGAACAGAATGTTGGTCGAGCGGATGTAGGAAACACATTTATATAGTCTTAAAGGCTATTTTTTTTGTAGGAAACAGACACATGGCTGTCTGTGTTATTTCCCAAACAATTCATAGACTTCAAAGAAAAACGTTGAGCAGTTGAAGTGAGTAACTGATCCTTATTTTCCCTTTACAATTGCAAGTATAAATACAGCTGTTTTTACATGTCTGTAAAGGTTTCACATGTCACTTCAATCCAAATTGTATTTTACCACTATGCAGAATTGCTTACGTGTTTACAGTTCACATTTTTATATTTAATATCATGATTTTACACATGTGCAATGCCAACTTTTTATTTTATTCATAAATACTCTTCAGGTGGCTGGTTGTCGCTCTCATTTCTCTTGTTTGTCTTACATACTTGTCATGGCCAAAAATATTGGCACCATTGTATTCGTAACTGCCATTCAACACATTTTGTCTGTTAAATTGTCAGAAGGTTTCTGCACGATACACAGTGCCCTGTAGCAATACCAGTTGTTTTTACGGTGTACAGAATTACACAAGTATTGGTTTACACAAAGTTTGCTGCTGCATTGTTTTTAGATCTTTTTGTCAGATGTTACTATGGTATACTGAAGTATAATTACAAGCATTTCATAAGTGTCAAAGGCTAATATTGACAATTACATGCAAAGAGTCAATATTTGCAGTGTTGGTTCTTCCTCTTCAAGATCTCTGCAATTCGCCCTGGCATGCTGTCAATTAACTTCTGGGACACATCCTGACTGATGGCAGCCCATTCTTGCATAATCAGTGCTTGGAGTTTGTCAGAATTTGTGGGTTTTTCTTTGTCCTCCTGCCTCTTGAGGATTGACCACAAGTTCTCAATGGGATTAAGGTCTTGGAAGTTTCTTGGCCATGGACCCAAGTCACTTAGTTAACACTTTTTCCTTATGGAAAGGAGCTCCATCATGCTGGAAAAGGCATTGTTCGTCACTAAACTGTTGCTCTAAGAGGATGTTTTGGTACCATTCTTTATTCATGGCTTTGTTCTTAGGCAAAGTGTGAGCCACTTCCTTGGCTGAGAAGCAACCCCACACATGAATGGTCTCAGGATGCTTTACTGTTGGCATGACACAAGACTGATGGTAGCAGCCACTTTTTCTTCTCCGGACTAGCATTTGTCCGGATGCCCAAAACATTCAGAAAGGGGATTCATCAGAGAAAATGACTTTACCCCAGTCCTCAGTAGTCTAATCCCTGTACCTTTTGCAGAATATTAGTCTGCACCCTGAAGCCTTCTTCACAACAATAGAACCAATCTCCTTGAAATTCTTCATAATCTGATATATGGTAGATTTAGGTGCAATCTTACTAACAGCAAACCGAGGAATAAAAACGATTTCAAGCCACACCTTCCTTTTAAAGCTTCCAGTCTGTTATTCTATATACAGCCTTTTCCTCGTCAACACTCTCACCTGTTAACAAGAGGATCCCTAACATGATGTCATGATGGAAATATTTTTGGGGGGAATTTAATAAAAGGACGCCATTTGCACTGGAGCCCCCGAGGGAATACTAAATATTCTAAAGATCTAAAAAAAAAAAACAATGTCACATAGCCATTGAGATGTAGTAGGGAGGTAAACAGATTTCCAGTTCAGGTGAATCTTGCTCCGAGCCAGTAGGGAATTAAAAGCCAATAGCTGCTTGGCTGGGGACTAATGAGGACAGGTCCTCATTTTTGGAATACCAAAAACAGATATCCTGGGTCATGGTTGTAGGTTATCAATTCAGATATAATTTGGAAAATGATTGTCTTTTAAGGGTGGAGCACATAGTGAATATGTGATTAAGGTCACATGGGGAGACATGATATCCACTACATTCCATGGTTCACATTCAGATATATTTCAGCTAGCCTGAAAGTTGAAAAGTTGAGCCCTTTGCAAACCTTCAATTTTAAGGCTAAGACACGCCCAAGATTTACTAAACCTGTCAATTGCCTCATCCCACCACTCAATGCCCATCTCTCGCTCCCAGGCTGATGTGCAGGGCAGAGTACTTCGAGACCAGAGTGGGAATAGTAGAAAAGAGACTATGGGTTATCTGGAGCATACGGAACGGGGGTTTCCAAAAATTGGTAGCCCAGTTGTAGTTGTGCCAGCCCTCCATTAAATTTGCACCTGTGATTTGCACAAGAAGGCAAGCAAAGTTTGCAGAAAAATGGACAGGTGGTGTTGAACATGTTGCTGTAACTCCGATGATTCCAGTACTGCTAATTTGAAAATGCAAGTCAGTCGGCTTCAGCTGCAGCGTTGCCATTTTGATTGGGGAGCACTCACTCTTCTGGAGATTCACGAAAAGGAGCCAAAGTCCTCCCGAATAGAGAAAATGGAAGATAAGCAGGTTGCAGGGTTACTGACAAAGTAACAAATCATCAGCATTCATATGATTCCCGGCATGACTTCCTCCAGTCCCTTCGCTATCACTTTAGCTAACACCTTCACATTACGGAGGCTCAGGGGCCTGAATGAAGAGCAGGAAGTAGGCTCTTTCTCCTTCTTAAGAAGTGCAATTGACACCTGCATAAGAATCTGTGGCCCAGAGCCACGTTCCAGTAACAATAGCAAGGGTGCAATTTTTTTTAAGTAACTTAACTGGGAAACCCATTGAGACCTGGAGCTTTACTACTCTGCATTGCCTTGATAGACTGCTCAACCTGATCAAGGCTTAGTGGGGAATCAAGATCAGCCACAGTGTTGAGTTAACAGGAGTCTCCAAATCACCCATGGAGTCATCTTGGCTGTATCTCATGGGAAGTGTATAGGGAGGAACAGAAAGATTTGAAGCTGTTGTTGGTCCCCTTAGGGTCTGAAATTGAACCACAAGATAGATAATTAATTTGGAGAATTAGACGAAAAGCAACCCTCCGTTTTTTTATTGTGGTGTCCGCTCATGATTTCCTTTGTCACTTTGCTCAGTGTGTTGCACGTGAGCAGTTGAGCCGCTGTTCCATATCTTTCCATATCTGAACTGCAAGTTCAAGCATTGTTTTTGCAGCTTTGGAGATGGCATCAGGGCATATTGGTGATCTAGGATGGCTTCAGAAAGATCCTCTAACTTGGCTTTTGAGTTTTGTTCACATGAGATTAAGAAATAATAATGCCTCGTAGGTCGGCCTTTAGAAATTCCCATAAGAGATGTGTAATATGGGCAGTCTAATTTGAGAAAAAAAATCATGAATGTTGAAATAAGTTCAAAGAAAGCAACAGGGAGCAGAACAAGACTGTGAATGGTCACGGTCAGATATTACATTGGGTAATAATTTAGGGGAGGTCACATTTGTAAGCAATGCCTGGTCAATAAACAAAATTGTCAATATGAGAGAGTGATCCACATAAGAGGAATACTCTTTTGCATGGAGGTTGTGGAACCTCGATGGGTCCACACACCCCTTCTCAGCCATAAAACCTGTGAAGGACTTCGGCATTGCAGCGGCACAAGTGGGCCTCCAGGTCTTCTGTCCGCCAGTTTATGGTTCTCACATGTCAGTCTGGCACTGTCACTGTAACCGCCAAAGGTCATGTTCAAAGGCATCCGCACGGTGGACCTGGTCCTCGGCAGCGGTTCGGATACCATCCAGAGCAGAAGAGAAACAGCCGGAGCCGCATCAATAGCAGGTGCCAAAGCATCTCTATAGCAGGCCTCCGCTGAACCGCTATGAGAGCTGTAATTTCCAAGACAAGAGTGTGGCAGATTGTGGATGTCTGAGAGTAACTGCTCTCACTGTGCCATGACAGTCATATTCAGCCTTCGTGGGTGAAACCCAATTAACAAAGTTGAAGATTACTTTAACTGATAGCATTATTCTATTTATTTTTATACATTTTCTATAGATATTGCAATCATGTTGTTATTGTGAATTATTTTGGCCTTGATAATCTTGCATTAAGGTGTAAAAAAAATAAAACAGATCCACGGACACTCGGGAGAATAAAATAGCTTTGGTAGATGCGCCTTGGGGAAATGCATTTTTTTATCCCAGATGTTTGGCTAGATCGCAATGTGTCTGGTATACTGGACAAGGTCATGGCTCCTTTGCTCAGTCGGCTGGCTGATTCTTCCCAGAGTAGAGAAGCTTATTTGAATGAAAAAAGCAATATTTTGGGGGGACAATTTGAGTTTGCTTCAGCTCTCTTTTATTGGTTCCAGTTCACCAGAGGTCACTTTGGTTTCCGCAGACAAAAGTCAAGTCAGGGGTATAATCTGATTCCCTGTTGTGACTTCCCTTGTCTGCCTGGCCAAACATGGTCTCTTCCTGTGGAACAACAAGGCCATTTCTTCACTTTGTTGTGACATTCCCGCCTTTGTACAGAAGACCACTCTATTTCAGCAGAAGAGTTTTTACTCTATATCTAGGTCTTGCCTCTCTGATCTTACTTTGGTGTTAATTTCACATCAGGCAGACATTAGAACTCAAAATGTAAGCTTCCCCACACCCCTTTCTTAAAAATCTACTGCCATAGGTATACATTTACCATAACAACTGCTTTTGTGAGCCGGCTACCTTTGAACTTTATTATGTTATTCATTAGCATAAACACGTTGTAATGAGTATTAGAGATTTTCAGGGAAGGGAATTGTTGTATAAATATTATATAAAATATATCATAAACCTTTGTGAGAATGCATTTTTCTACAAATCACTTTTACATTTATATTTAAACAGGAATTTATTTGTTCAGAGTACACATTAATAAAGCAAAATTGCAACCACCTTAGGAATTCCAGTTTAAACTCTTTCTAAAAAAAACGTATCTGCATCAAAAGGTTCTTCCAGGGTCTCTGATGACAGACAGTCCTATCTTTAGATCTGAGGCATGGGTGACCGCTACCCACCTTCCCCTCCTAAAGTCCTACATCCTCACAAAACCCTTTTGTCTTTTTTCTTTACATGGGGGAGGGTTATTCCGTTGCCGGATTAGCCTTTTTGTTTGGTCATTCCTACCCGTCTGGCCATATCGTCTCCTACACCCCCATCCACATCTCCCCTGGTTCTCTCTGGTCCTTTAACTTACCTGCCCGTCTGTCCATCTTGTAGAGAACGTTTTGCAGACAGCCTACATGTCCAAAAGCTTTTTGGAGGCCTTTGGTGAAGATTCATGCTGTTATGAGGATCCCTAAAAAGCTTAACTACACCCTGTGTTTGCTGTCTATTCATCAGTGTTTACTTTGAAGTTGAAACTTAACATTCTTGCTGGTCTGCGCTAATTAAAAGGCCAGTGGGTAGTATTAGGGCAGTCCTTTTCAGCAGCCAAATTAAAGCAACCCTTGCTTCCCTGTCATATGCCGTCACTGGCTAGGCAACATAGACATCGGGCCAGTAGATAACCCCAGATCTCAAAAGACATTAATGTAGTGTTTTGTCTTTTGTGTAATGCCTTGATGACTGAGCTTGTGCTGACCTATGATATTTTATGAATCCCCTACCCCATCCAGATTTTGTGCTTGTGAGAACAAGCAATATTGTAAAAAAGCCACAGTGATGCTGAATTATACATTAGGAAGCAGAATATAACCAACTAATGCCCACTAATGCCCTCCATGCCCTTTGCTAGGGATTATTAGTAGTGGTGTTCATTCTTGTTAATTAAATGCTCACATGCTAATACAATGTTGGTAGAATATGCAGCTTTCATTGCCAAAAGTAACCAGTTGTTTAGCTAAAATGTTTTAGAAGTTTGAATGTCCTTTTTTATTTTTATGTATTAACATTTGGTCTGGAAATTGCTAACGACTTCAGTATATTATAATCAAGATTTGTGTAAGATATACTTTGCTGTTCAGTACTGTGTTTAACACATTTTGCCCAGTGAGAGTCGTGAGAAAAGTTTTAATCACGGCAATTTTAGTCACGGTAATTGTAAAACAATAATGTCTCCCTATTTAAAAAGGCCTGAATTTAATCCAAAAGCTGGTTACAAGGATTCCCGCTTTTGAAAGCAATGTTCTCAGAGAATGCCATTCACAATAAATGATGTAGGTGTTGGCTCAGTCAAACTGCCTTTTCAAAAGCAACAATGCCTGTAACCCACTTTTAGATCAACTCCAGTGCCTAGTCTTAAAACCAGTATTTAGACCTGGCAGTATCTCCTGTGAAATCTGGAAGAAAGGCACCCCAAGAATGACAAGATTTGAAACGTTATGCCCTCAAGCTTGTCATTACTGTGTTTTTGCAAACAACTGAATACCTAATAGGGAGCTTTTCTTTTGACTCTCCCTATCAATTAGCATACATTGATGGATTGTCCCAGGTGAGAGAATGGGGTGACACACAATTTAAAACAATTTAAATTTCTGTTGCTGGCGTTTCATTGTCTAAATAGTTACTTAAAGCACCTCACCCATGTAGACGGAACATCAGCCGCTGTCCAAAGGCCACTTATCCAATCAAGGCCCATTTACACTTGGTCTTTCATTAATCTTTTGAGCCAATGATTCCATTTAATTGTATAGCTTGACGTGTAAGACAATTGAGAGGAATAAAGCTAGAGAAGCATAAAAAAAAGAATTCACATGTGCGTTATTTTTTGATTAGTTGTTGTCTAGCCTGGCTTTTAAAGCGCACTGTACTTTTAAGAAACTGACTTTGAAGCGTATTATATATGATGACCGTGTAGTAATGGTAAATGGAACTGTCATGCAATGTCCCAGAACATTTTGATCCTTTCTTCCTCTTCTTAATTTGCCAATTTGCACGGTCTCTCCAGGGAGCAAACTGGTGCAAATATTGTAAATATATGGTATTCCATCTGGAATAATTCCTCTTGTCTAATTATCCTGGTAACGGGTGAACTTATTGTGTTGGTTTTTATAGCTCAGGTCGATTTTATAGCTCAGGTCTATTTCTGGGCACTTTCATCTCCCAGTCATTAGTAAAGATGATGGTTAAAACTTCTGTTCTACATTGCCCGTTTTTCATGGACATTAAACTGTCGTATAGCCTCCCAGTTAATGTATAGAAATATGCAGGTCTGCTGTGTTGACTCAATATTTTTTTATTGGCTTCCTGTGACATTTCACTGGAAATGTAGGTTATTCGTCTTCCTCATGCTGGTGCAGACTAAACAATGTCCGATACAATAGATAAAACGATGGAGTCTAAACGTGCAGAAGTCACCCTTTTCATTTGCTGTGATGTGGAGGGAGTTAACATTTTAGATGTTGTCTTGTTAGTCTCCTTCTTGATCTCTTGTTGAGGCAATTCAAGTACTATTTTTTTTAATCCAAAATACTGAATACTGAAAAGGTTCTGTTTAGGTTATCTTCACTAAAAGGGTAGCTGAATTTACAATTGAAATCACAGGCTGTTAAAACGTGTGAATTTCATTACAGCAAATCAGTTTGGTCAGAAACTCCGAAACATGCACACCAATAGCTGGCTGGAGTTTGTTTTGTAGGGCTCGGACCGTGCTCCTCCTGTTCCTCCTTGCGCAAAGAAGCAGATACTGGTCCTGCTGCTGGGTTGATGCCCGTCTACAACCCTGTCCAGCTCTTCGTGTTTGACAGCCTTTCTCCAGTATTGAAGTTTAGTTGACTTTGTGCTGGGAGAACTGGCCCCGGGGCTGACAGGTTTTTGGCAGCAGTTGTCAAGACTGGTAGTTAGCAGTTTTTACCAGTATTGTTGACATTTTTGTTCCTCAGGATCCCAAAAATGCCTTGTGTTTAGTTTGAAATCAAGTGCATGTTTAAACAAAACATTAAGGTTTCCTAGACCGCTGGTCACTCACAAATCCTAGAGAGAGCAACTGGGCGTGGTGTAGTTTCCAGGCGTAGACATGCCACCCTGGCCCCAATGTGCAATGGGGTGGCAGAAAGCCAAGGTGTTAAATTGCTTGGTGGGGGAACAAAAATGTGCCCTTCTTGTCATATTGCAAGACTGGTAAAGCTAATTGCGCCTATAAGTCATCCATGATAAGAGCATCTGCAAAAGGACTCATGTGACTTGGCATATTGACTCAACAGTAGTCGATGGAGACCTAGCTATGTGACCGTACTTGTCACCATTTCCGCGGACCGGCCGTCCTAAGACATGGACATCTACATCCGCCCTGCCACAGTCTGAGGCTGTGGGAAATGGACTTGACAGACCTGTGACCTCCATGAAAACAAATAAGTGGTGCACTCTGCGTGGGGGGCCAGGTCCCCATTGGGAAACCGGGAATTTGATGTGCCCAGGAAATGATTAAAATTCTATGGGAGAGGATTTTCTATTATTACAGACAATGTGTGTGTGTGTGTGTGTGTGTTTGTCAAAGAGATGCGTTACACAGGCATGCATATGCTTGCAGGGTCTTAGGTTGTTCCGAGTTTGGAATGGTTCCTCTGTGGTTGGGTGCAAGGCAGGTAAAAAAAAGAGTATTCTTTCAAGGCACTGCGAATAGTAGTAAACAGATAATTATGGGGAGGTTGCACTCAACATGTAACTTTAATTCTTCATTGCCTTGGTAGAAATGTGATACTCGGTTCCTCCTTTCTTTACTGAGGACATATTTTCCAGCTGCTTTTGATAATTGTGGAGTCGTTAGAGATGGGAGATCATACTGGGGACCACCATCCTTCATTTTCCACAGATGTGTTGTGGTTAATGTTGGAAAATCCGTAAAGTATTACAAAAGACCAGCGGAACAATGTTTCAGTGAGACTGTCGTAAATACTTTTTCCTTTCTGAGAAAAGGACTTTGTGTTTCCTGCTGTGATGTTCGTTATCGATGATCAATATTAATCTCGTATTTGTTACATCCAATATAGTACACAACGCGGCATTATACATACATGCATACGTCCATACATGATTGAGTTGGTTTTGTCTAACTATCAACATTATGGCCAGGTGTTGGTTGCCGGCGACGCTTATCAGTTTAAATGTGTTATTGATAACGACAGGCCTTGAGATCGGAAGTAGAGGAGGATGTCATGCATCAAGCAGGGATTATTTCCTGCTCTGACACTCACCCTGAGGCAGGGATAGGAGTCTCACTCAGCCCCCTGTTGCATAGCATGCTATTTGAGGAGGACGGGCCGGACATGAGGTTTGGCATGACTTCAGTAACTGTTTATGCAGCTGTTACATGTCTGACATCCATGTTAAAACAGGCGTCTGGGAAAACTCTGGTTTTAATTCAAATGAAAGACCTAAGGTTGAAAGTTATGAATCTTTTTGACTTATTACAGTATTGTTTTTACATGCTCTCCAATTTAAAACTGCTAAGCCTCTAAACAGATCTGATAATGATGGTTTCTCCTGGTTTTTTTCTTTCTTCCGGCAGCTGTGGAAAGCGGATTGAATACTGGAGGAAGGGGGTTGTTGTTTGAGTTTTTGGGGGGAGGGAGGTCAGTCTGAGCTAGTACTACTTCAAAATACCCTCAGAACTGCACACAGATAAATACAAATGGTTCAACCACAAGTTCATCTATAGGTTAGTAAAAAGCGGGTATCAGTAGTTGAACCAATAACAGCCACAAAGACAATAAAGCTTTCGTCTTGCACCTATTTATGTACAACAATATATAATTCAAGAATCAATGGGTAAAGAGCTTTCATTTGTAGTCTCCAGGTGTCCTAACTAACCCAATCATGCACTGTCTGTTTTGAAATCCTGTCCATTTCAGTTGGTTGGGGATGGCACTTGAAACGCCAGGGTTGCCAGTGGAATTCCCATGGTGTCTGCAGGGGCACTGCTCACTTCTTTAAACTGCTTTTGATAGAACCCGTTACTAGATGAATTCATTGTCAAATATACAATGTTAGTATTTTTAAAAGAATGTCATGTTTCTGAGAGCAATGGTAATAATTTGGATATTCTGGGCCATCTGTGCCAAATTGATATTGGGGGCTCATTATTAGATGGGAGGTGTTTGGCAGCGGATATAAATGAATAAGGATATTAATTCAGGTTAAATATCTGGCCCCCTTTTAGATTACGTTATCATTCTTGAAATCTTTTTTTTTTTTTTTCATTACTAACTGGGAGGCTGCCCAATGCATGTGCAGACATGCAGTCAGGAGGTTGGGAGATCTGGAGCAAAGCAAACCCCTTACCACTTCTGTCTTCTGCTTGGTCTGTGGCGGAAGACTGAACTATGTGTATGTGTGTGTATGTATATATATATATTTATTATAAATATATATATATAGCCACTATATATATAAATAATTATATATATAAATAATTATATACATCTAATTTTAATATCCTGTAAAAAAATATTATTCATTTCTGTATGAAAGAAACTTTCCTGGTAACCCCTCAATAAACAATTATGCCCACGGCTAGCAATGTAAGTGTGCATAACACACACATAGTTAAAACTAAAACATTGGCTGCCATCTTAATCAGTTCATTCTGTTGTCAATAACTATTCTGTTCAATGCAATGTTTCCCTCTTATATTAATGACAGCGGCCCGCTGCTGCTTAATTGTAGTCACATGAGCATCAGAGCAGAGCAACAACGTCCTGCACATGACAGTTGGAGTATCAAGCCTTAAGAGTGAGGTCAAAGAAACAACTGTGCTCGTGGACATTAGTGTTGAACTGTCAGTAAGTGGCTGTGACATTGATATGAAGAAGGTAGCCATTGTCTGAGCGACAACCAACGGTAAGAAGCAAGCTAGCTAACTAAACGTTACAACTGGATAGCTACAATAGATTAGCATCAAGCTGGAAAAATAATATTTGTTATATACATTTGGTGCAAAATCATTTTGCTTTCGAAATCCGCAGTGTGTCTATGTGGGAAATATATGAACTTTTATTTAATTAATACTTTATGTAAGTTAAATAATATTATAAGGTGGGGCACACTGAGAAATGGTTAACGCCTACGTTTATGTAGATAACTTATCTATTTTTAATGTTATTGTTATTAATTTGCTTGTGCTCATTTGCTTTGGAGTGGGATTGTGTTCCAGTTTGGTAGAAGGTCATCTATCAGCAGACTTTATGGGAAATGCTGTTGTGTTAAACATTCCTCCTGAGACCATGTGCTCAACTGGTTAAATCCACACTAGGGGCTAAAACAAGGATTAACACCTCCTCCTTGGTACATTTCAATATTTTACAAGGCCAACCACCCCTCCATTGTCCACATGGATTATCTGCGTGTAGATTTGAGGCTGCAGCCCTATCAGAACCTTGTACCCAATATGCCCTCGCACGTGCCATTTAAGGAAAAGTGCTTTCACTACCAGGTGTGCCTTATCACACCCACATATATATATTGTTTTTTAAACTCAAGCCGTAACTGAGGCGCTGACTTTCCTCTGACCTTTTTTACACCATACTGAAGATCCCCAAGCTGCACAAGTGTAACTTCACCTTGACTCTGTTGTGGCCTCTTGCCCTTCACGTTTACTGTCAATCTGAATGGTATTTCTTAAATGTCTGCTTGTGAAATGTCCATGCAGCATATTGACCGTTAGCTTTCAGTTATTTTCTCTAGGGTATATATTTTTTTTACTTTCCCATTTAATCATTTAGCAGAAACTCTTATTTTGGAGCCACTTACGTTAGCATTAAAGCTCAGTCCTCTTTGGAAGTAGGACCAGCATGTGTTATGTTACATGGAGTTGGAATATCAATTCTTCTGCCACAATTAGCTTCCTTTTTTAGATATAGATGTCTGCTACAAGTCTGAGTTATGTGGTTTTGTTCTAAGAGCTGAATGAGATACACAGACGGTGAGTGAGCGTCAACCAGACTTGCGTGGGTGGCTTATTCAGTGCAAGGCAATAAAATACATGAATCATAGTTTTTTTTTTTACGATAACACAGGTTTTCAAGTTTTCCCCACATACCTAGGGAGGCATATTTACAAAGCAATGTATTTATATTGCTTTTTTCTGTTTTTAAAGCCCAAGGGACTGAGAGGATTAACACAAATGTCTAGAGACATCCAGGGAAGATTTCAGCGACACTGAGCAAATTGTCCCTGCTGAGCTCTCTTGTCTTGAGTTGTTTAGGCAGGGTGGGGAAACGGAGGACATTCTGTTTGTTCCTGTCATCCATATGTTGTTACACCTATTATCTTGGTGGCTTCTTCTTAGGTGGCCTGGGCAATTGAAGGTTAGCCAAACAGAGCCATTCTTTTGTGAGCCCATAGATCCAGGCCTACACGACAATGACAAAACTTAGATTTTTAAATCTAAAATAATTGTGACTTTGTTTTGTAGTGAGTGTCTATAGCATCATGTGTATAACATTACCTCTTTACTCTATATTGAATAATTAGTTGAGAACAAAATGACATAACAATGATCAATGGAACCTTAAATCCCCAACTGATTGAGGACTGGATAAAATCTCCCACCAGAAATCTAAGTAAACACTTGAAATCACAGGCTGATCCAACTTGTGTGAATTTCATCAATGCAACTCAAAATGTGACTCAGGAGTATGTTTGGCCCCCACATGCCTTCATGCCAGGGGTCTCTAACCCTGGTCCTGGAGAGTTACTGTCCTGGTTGTTTTAGTGTCTCGATATGGTTGAATCGTTTTTAACATCCAAACTTGTTGTTTTTCTACAAACCGTAAGATTTGCAAAAGCTGGAAAGTTAAGGACTTAACTTTGGCCCTAGACAGTAACTCGTAGGAGAATCCCATCCAACGCACTGGTAACCAAGGAGATGGGAACTCCCACCACTCCCGTATGAATGGCTGGGTGGTGTCTAACTATTTGGAGCCATGATTACCTCCTAACCTTCCTTGGGGTCCTCTGCTTGTCCTCCTCTGCCGTGCTTAGTTGGGGACTCAATGTGAAAGGCAGAATGTTTTAGAAATCACTACTTGTTCCTGATGTAGTGGACTATAAAACCTGGTTCATAGAATGGGGGTTGTAACCAATGGGGGTTGTAACCAACTCTGGTTACTTTCTTGTGTCAACATGGGTCCACTACTAGTCTACCTCTGTCCTTTCTGCTTGGGATTGAAAACACCTTGCCAGAAACCTTTGCCAGCAGCTTTACTAAGTTGCCCATAGGCAATGAACATTGGGTTGAGGAAGATGGAGTTGTGTGAGGTATTCCACATACATAGCATGTATGTCCCAAAACACTCACTCAAACTAAAACTATCCTTTTTAAAGAAAATCTTGTGGGCTTACATCGGAGATTGGTCATTTCCATATGGTTCCTGGACGATTCTTTTTCAGAATTTGAACAAGGCACCTTTTGGGAGCCCACCTGAATGCTTTTAAGTTCAGGGCCTCCACGATGGGTGTCACTGACAAGGCTCGGATTGCCGATCACTGTTCCCAATGTGCAAACATGGGGGCATGAAGTGTAGCGCCAGAATGAGCAGGTCTGCCTACCACTACCACTCACTTTATCCCACTAATTGGAATCTAGTGCATTTATATTTGATTCTCCCTTTCTCCATGTTTTTGCGGGTGAAGTATCATTTTCTAGTGAGACCTGCAAGAACTTGTAACGAGTCATAATCATTACCACTGCAGTACATGGCTCATGCATGCAACTAGACCAGTGGTAACTAAATCTCAGAGATGGAACTTTGACCAAAACATCTGTCTGGATAATGCCTCTACACTAAGTGTAAAATATGCCCTTTCAAAAAGGCAGTTACCATAAACCACTATTAACATATGCATGCATCTGTTTCAGGCCCATGCATTTTGTTAGTGACATTTTCATACCTCAGTCATCTGAAGTCTTTGCACATGTCTGATCATGATTATTATGTTAGGGTTTTAGAGAAGAAAAACTTCGAATGAGCGCACATTGTTAGTGTTTGAGTTTGGAAGTTATCTCAAACATGTACATTCCATTTGGGGTGGGATCCAAAATGTTGAAGGAGAACATTTTTCACATTGCAGTGAAAAATGCAATGGCAGTGCAGTTTCCATGGTCCCCAACACAAATGACTGATATGTAGTGTAGAATACAGTTTAATTCTGCCACTATTGGGTTACGTAAGAGCAGCCTGTCATTTAACAATAATGTCTGAATTGGGCCTGATTCATTGAGTAAGCAGCTGTGGGAATCACAACATTGGATAGAGAATGACATGTATGTATATAAATAAATAAATAAATAAATGTATATAATAAATATATATATATTTAGCTTATATACAGTGCATCCGTAAAGTATTCACTGCGCTTCACTTTTTCCACATTTTGTTATATTACGTCCGTATTCCAAATACAAGATATATAGATAAAGGTGATGTAATTGAACCAAAAACACACCGGCAAGGCAACAAAGGAATGGGTCACAAAGCAGCACATTAAGGTCCTGGAGAGGCCTAGCCAGTCTCCAGACCTTAATCCCATAGAAAATCTGTGGAGGGAGCTGAAGGTTTGAGTGCCAAATGTCAGCCTCGATACCTTAATGAGTTGGAGAGGATCTGCAAAGAGGAGTGGGACAAAATCCCTCCTGAGATGTGTGCAAACCTGGTGGCCAACTACAAGAAACGTCTAACCTCTGAGATTGACAACAAGGGTTTTGCCACCAAGTACTAAGTCATGTTTTGCAAAGGTGTCAAATATTTATTTCACTGAGAAAAATGCAAATCGATGTATAACTTATTTGAAATGCGTTCTTCTGGATTTTGGTTGTTGTTAATCTGTCCCTCACTGTTCAGATAGACCTACCATTAAAATTCTAGACTGATTATTTCTTTGTAGGTGGGCAAATGTACAAAATCAGCTGCGGACCAAATAATGTTTTCCTCCATTGTATTTGCTAGTACCGTCAAATTTTTATTTTTTTATCTGTTACATGTAATGGATGTTTCTTAGCATACTGGGAAAGCACTTCTTCCTGACAGGGAGTGTCTCCATGTGAAACGCTGAACATGCCGGAAACCGTTTACTTTAGAGATCAGCCGGGTGTGGGGGGATCTTTACACCCATCTGACAGTTAGTAACAGGCTATCACCCCTTCACATGACAAGGAACTCCAGCACATTTCCCAAATTCCTCAATTGTAATGTTTCCCTTGCCCAACCTCTTAAATAAAACTCCCAGTATGTTCAGTATTTTACTTCAGGGAGTTTTACTTGTCTGACTCTGACCCGACACCTGGCAGAGAGCAGGACCTCAGTATCCTATTTGTTTTCTGTTGTATGCAGTAGCACACCACCCTCGTCTCCCCTGCAGCTGAAGTTGGGTTGGGAACGCGCTTGACAGTGAGGCGTGTGCAGTATGTAAGGAAATCAATCACATTTCAAATTCTGCGTTTTTAGAATTTCATGGTCATGTATTGACCCTTCAGGTTACTGTATCCTACTGTGATCATATCAGCATATAGCATAGATCACCAATTTAATGCGGCTGTCGAGAGTTCATGTCATAGTTGTCGCTGTATGCTGTCCACGTCGCTTTGCATTGGCGTAGCCTGTGGGAGTGTCGATTTAAACAGATGTTATACACATCTCTTTAGCCGAATGAGCAAATTGCGTATGAGAAGGAGGGGAGAAAAAAAACGTTGTCATGCCCACACGTTAAAAGTCAAAGCGCTCATTGTTCATCTTCCATGTAAAGAATGCAATGTGGTCATGGGAGGACATTTTAATTGGTCCCTGCTGTGGCTTGGGACTTTAGCCTGGACATTAAACGACACCCCACAACAACTTGTAATCCCCACCCATCCCCCAGATATTCCCTGCCACTCACCCCAGGGCCATGCTCCACTGGGTGTTAAAGGATGGAAGGAATGCAAGCTAGGGGCCCCAATCACACAGCCAGATCATCCCAGCAAATCCGGCGAAAGGTGCATTTAAGAACACATCTTAAAGTAGCATGCATAACAGGGCCGCCAAATCCTGGTCTCGCAGGGTCCGAACTCTTCTGGTTTTCAGATGTGGGACCAGGTGAGGGAAGTGACATACAATGTAGAAGCCAAAAGCAGGTTTCAGCCATCCGTGTACCAGGAGTCGGTAGCCCTCTGGTAGTTTGCAGTAGGTAGCGTTTCAAAACTGCAGTCCTTATTAAAAGTCTGATTCAGATGTTTTTCCCCAAAAACCGACTTGGAATGAAAGCATTCAAAACATTTTAAGCCTAACCTATTTCTATTAATTTGGCGGAACAAATTTCCCCCCGTTTTTAAAGAAATGTTGTATTCCTTAAATATGCTGTAGGCTTGAGTGTTCAGCTTCTGCTTCTTGTTTAGAAGAAAGTATGTCCAAATACTCAATTCACAATTGTGTTTTACCTCTCAGGAGACTTAAGAAAGTTCACAACTGCAGAGATTAAAAAAGTAATTTGGAGGATTTGAGCTTTTCGCCCATGAAGACGCAATGACTTTAACCAGCATTTTCTAGTAAATCTCTGTTTGCTGAAACACTCACCCTGAAGCCATAGGTTTTGTTTGTTTATGCCTTTTGGAGATCAAGGGAACCTTATCCAAAACCAAGTCACCAATTATAATTTTTTTTCAGAAAGGGGGTGTTGAAAGATCTCCCATCAAATTACCCCAGGAGGTCAACATTACAGACAAAGGAATTTGATGTCAAAATTGGAGCAATTACCGTTAAGTGCCTTACTCAAGGGCATGACATCAGATTGCATTATCCACTGGGATTTGGTAGCCCAACACTACTTACCACCCAGTCTTGGCGCAATCTGCAACATCTGATAAGAGGGGAACCATAGCATGAACCCGCCGGCAGACGAAATGAATAAGAAAAAGCCGACCAGCAGCTAAAGAATGTCAAGGACACCAAGTGATTACCTCTTGGCTGATAAGGCAAGCACACAGCTAGATTCTGAATTAATCTCAGAATGGGCGTCTTCCTCTCATAAATGTAATGTTCTTAAAGAAGGAGCTGTACACTTCACATTGATTTATAACATTGTCTTCTGGAAAACCTGCCATCTGTTTTTCTCTCAGTGCTCTCAGCATATGAGGATAGACAATGCCTATGTGATTAACGGGCCAAAATCAGGAAAGATATTTCAAGTTGGTGCATTGAATGACTTCCATGTGATGATATGACTACTACCTTTTTTCAAAGACCCTCACATCATCCCCTGCTGACCCCCTGGAATGTCAACCTTGGTAGTTTTCTTCTGAATGGTCCCAGATATGTCGGTGAAAAGGCTTTGGTCTTTTGTCAGCATACAAGTCCAGTCCTGTCGTGGTAACACTTGACTTGTGTTCTAATGACACGTTAGAGACTATAGGAAACACAGGGTGGCATGTCAGAATGTTTCTGCAACGAAAACGTGGATAGCATAGTTACTTCTAAACCAGTTGCATACAATTGCATCGTTGAGAAGCCGGTGTGTACCAAAGAAGCTGCATTTGCCTGTAATTAAGTGATTTGTTAAATGTTTATTTTAACACGTTTTAAATATGGGATGAAAACGCTTACTTAGTTCTGACCATTTGCAATGTTGAAATTCAATCAATGCTTGATTTGTGATACACGCGTGTTGTATTCTCCAGAACATGGCGGAGATCCTCTTTTTTTATTTTTTTAAACAATCGTGACTGTTTGCAGTTCCACCATAAATGTCTGACGGTGAACTGTCCCCTCGATTCTCTTGCCTGTGTTCCCCTACTGGCGTCACTGCGCAGCGGAAGCACATTCCAACTAGTCCCCCTCCCCCAACTGCCGCCGCCATACCACCAAGTCACGGCTTCACTCAACTAGAACATGCTTGAGGAGTGGGCAGGTGCACGCATGGTTAAAGTTCCCTCCCTTTAGTTCTCCACCGTCAATTTCAGGAGGGGATTTTCATTTAAAGCCTCACCAAAGGTTGGGGGCCTGAAAAGTTGTTCATGGGGTCAGTCTTAGAATGAAAGGGTTTAAGTCAGGTTTAACCGATGCCAGTTAATTGAGTAATAAGGCTAATATAGCATAACAGTCCTGGCAATTTCTTTAGGCTTGTTATTTTGGTACAGTAAAGCTCTTCCGAAGCTGATCGTGTGTCATTGTTTCGGATTTGGAAGCAATTTTCTTGATGGAGAATCTGACAACTTTCCTGCACTAGCATACTCTGAATTTGGTTAATGTGGGATTGCCTTAACTTGAGACAACTAACCTTCGTGTACCATTGTTTTTTAAAGCCTTTTTATACTTATCGAACAACAAAATATTTTTTACCATGGCATTTACTTTTTCTGCTCTGAACTACACAGAATTTTGCTTTTCAACTATAGTCAACATCAATTGTTTATTATAGAAAGATAGAATTCTGTTTGGTTTTATGGTCTGGAGTAAAATTTCCAAATCCTTTCCAATTCAATTAGACACCAAATGTTCAAGCTTTCTCATCAGGTTCTCAAGTTCATGGTTGAAATGCAAATGTGAAATGTCTGAGGGGGGCCCAAGGAAAGGTTTAGGAACATCAGACAACTGCAATGAAACAGTGAATTGCATAGCTAGCCCTGTGGACCTGTGTGTCATACTTTGGGCCTGCCCCTTTGGCCTAGCTGTTGTGCAGGTGACATTGGTTGGTATAATGACGTAGTCCACTGCCTCCAGTGCCCTGCTGTAGCACCCAACCCTAAGTTCTTTAGGCAAAACCCCTGAATTTCCCCCCATTGTCTATCTGTAAAACCTGAAAATGAAAATGGACGAGAAATTGGTTTGTAAAACAAAGCACCCAGGGCTTTTCACAAAGGAAGGCTGCCGTAACCGCTACATCATACTGCAAATGTGTTTTTGATGGGAATGTACAAACAAAACCCATCATCCAACTCTTAAACTATCATCTACAAGAGGTCACCAGTTTAACACACAACCATCAGTTCAATAGCACTTTTGTAGTAATGTTCCGGATAGCTTTTCCTCGCATGTGAACTAGGCCAGTAGTCTAATGGCCACCTGGCCACCTGTATTCAGTGGGTTCAGTGGGTTCCTCCATGATGGGTTGACGAGGGGCCCTTTGTTGTTTGCCCCTCAGCTTGCCACTCCATCGCTGCGCCAACAGATGCTGTTTGTCTTGTTCAAGAGGATGCGGGGGTGGTTTTGGGAATGAGATGTCAATGACAGTGTCTGTTCCCTGTTGGATTCCCCGCTGCTCGAGTGCTCTTAGGATTGCTTGTTCACAGAATGCCGCATTAGAATACTTTGGTGTCATGCCCGTTCATGGTAATGACTGTTGGAAAAAGTAAGCAAATGGTTTGGAAATCGT
The DNA here is from genome assembly GCA_016801125.1 of Novumbra hubbsi. Taxonomy (NCBI): domain Eukaryota; kingdom Metazoa; phylum Chordata; class Actinopteri; order Esociformes; family Umbridae; genus Novumbra; species Novumbra hubbsi. The sequence continues at coordinate 25,823 of JACXGK010002619.1, read as the reverse complement.
CAGACTAATGGTCGGCGTGCCAATTGGTTGAGTGTCACGTTCTTCGTGCCCATAGCGTGTTATGTGAATGTCAACTTGTCAATTAGGCCTGGTTCTCATTGTTGTTCTCCAATGCTGTCATTTGCATTTTTTTCAGGGACATGCTGAACTATTTCTACTTGAACCGATTTGTAAGACGTAATTTACCCCAAAAGCTAAAAGAATAGGTTGTGCTGGGTGTTGCAGACATGCCTTTAAGAATTCTAGATTTAGTGACTTGTGGCTTTTTCGGGTTAAATCTGTGCAAGTCACGTTTGAATAGGAAACTCTCACAAAACACCAGAATACATTGTGTATTTGTGTCATTTCTTTACACAAAATGAATGATCTCTATCCAAAACATTTCTTCTGCCTCGTTGCCGATATAGTCTAATCTTCATCCCTTATAACCTCTAGCCTGCACAGACATGCCAAATATGTTTTGAAAGAGCCCTATAGTTTTTAGAAAGAGCACTGGAGACCTTCGGAAATCATCTATTGTTTTAGCTTAAAGGGGTAGATGTTTTTTTTCCAGTACACAACACACTGACACCAGGCATGGATATGCACCGATCCTGCTGGCAGTGACAGGAGAGGGGCATAAAACTGCTCTGGGCAAATATTTCTTGCGTTGTGTAGAGATATCTTTTTTTACCTCTCTAGTTAAAACATTCTGGATAGGTTGTTTTGTGTTCCTCGTGAAACTGAGCTGTTGCTTTGGGTGAAGATTCATTAATGTACCATTTATTTTCCCCGTCAGGCAAGTCTTTCGACATCACTTATGTGCGACTGAAGTTCCACACCAGCCGCCCGGAGAGCTTTGCCATCTACAAGCGGACTCGTGAGGACGGCCCTTGGACGCCCTACCAGTACTACAGTGGCTCCTGTGAGAAGACCTACCAGAAGACCAACCGGGGCTTCATCCGCACCGGCGAGGACGAGCAGCAGGCCCTGTGCACGGACGAGTTCAGCGACATTTCGCCCTTGACCGGAGGAAACGTGGCCTTCTCCACCCTGGAGGGCCGACCCAGTGCGTACAACTTCGACAACAGCCCAGTTCTGCAGGTAAATCCAACACCTGTTTCATTTGTAGCGTTTAGAAGGTGTACATACAGGAACCACACTGCAAGTTTACAGTTCAAAGATTTTTTTTTTTATTGTGTGTCCTGGGTGTTTCTTTTTGAATCTTTTATCATCGGCTGTCTGAGTAATAGTACATGTTTTATCAGTAGAGTTGCGATCAGTAGAGCAATCGATGTGGTTGAGTAGCAGGACAGAGTAGCGATAAGTTGGCCCGCAGACGTGGGATATTTTGGCAGGCTCAGGGCCATTGGCAGGCAGGCCCGGTGTGGGGAGTGGCATTAGTCCAGGTGGAAAGGCCTGAGAGCTTGACCAGTGCCAACTGTTGCAACATGTTGCTAGGCGACTCCCACAGATTTCCCAGTACTCTGCTGATTGAACTTGGCACTACGGAGGCACAGCTGGCAATGTTTGTTGCTTTTTCACACACACATTTTAACATTGCTTTCAGCCCTTTAGAATTTGTGACTACGTGTATGTGTGGTTGTAAAATACATACCGTGTTTGTTTAAGATGCCTTTTGTGTTTGCGTTCGATAGGTATGTTTAAACTCCTTTTACTTTTTCTTTGTGTAATACAACCTTCTTGGTTATATAACGTGTCAGGCAAATGCATGATATTTCTCTTTTTTTTTATCTGTTTGCTATTCTTTTTATAAGAAGTGTTCTGCTAATGCCTTAATATAGATAGATATAACATAGATATCTCAAACGTCAATGGCTGCTCTTGTTATTTTTCACCTGTGTGGAATACTAAAGCTTTCATAGCTAATGCCCTACTTCAAACAAATGAACTAATTTCGCTCTGGCGCCATATACTTCCATATATGACTTCCTCATGTGGCGTATGTCTATTTATACCAAAGCCCCAGAAGTCTGTTTGGAATGGATAGCTTTCTAAGGCGTCAAAGGGCTATGTTGCTAAGATAGTTGTGTTTGTTAAATGGAGTCTTGGTAATATTTGAATGGTTGTTAGATTCTTGATCATGGCATAGTCAACAAACTCAAATGTCTTTTTTACATGGGCACACTCCTTACGTAGAATAGCACAAAGGTTTATGAGGATTAACTGCGAAGAAAAATACATTTAAAACCATATTTACATTCAGTTTAAGTTTGAATTCAGCTAGAAATGTTCAAACAAATGGACTGAGGGTGCCAGGCAAGCCAACAACGATGGAGTAGATAGGCTGAGCATTTAACCCAATGCCTGAGACAGGCGGAACTTGCTCTGATTCATGGCTGCCTTGCAGTTGTTAGATTGTTCTAGAAGCATTGGTCTACACATGGCAAAACATAGGGGCTGTAGTCAGCAAAAGCTCAAGCTTGAAATACGTTTTTAATTAGCTTGCGGGTCGTAGTTAGGCTAATACTAATCCAGCAGAATGTTTATTGGCAGAGATCATGGCCTGTGAAAGGGTGGTGATGCTTAAAGTTCCAATGTGGAGCTTTGGTAAAATGTCAGCCAGTCATTCTGAAAGTGTCATGAGCCACAACACTTACTTATTGTTTGTCTACCAAGTCTTACAATAGTAAAAGTGAATAAAGATAAAAACCCCCATTAACATGTTCCTATTGGCTAAGTTTACTATATTATAAAACGACTATTCATTTGCACTGTATACATGATCCCAATTCAAGCTCCCAAGATGGGGGCAATTTAAAGAAAGGTAGATTACAAATGTAACCATTGCATGTGTGTCATTATTTAAAATTGATATCTAATGCACAACCTATCAATAACTCAACATATGCATTTGGTGTCTTTAAGATCCCAGGGTGATCTTGGCCTTTACAGCTCTTTCAGGGAAAAAAATCTGAACAGGCTGTTAGAATGTTGAATGTAAACTGCATTGATTTATGTTTGGAACAGAAAACCTTTTACAGATGTTACGCTGTGGTTTCCCACTGTATTTAGTAAAACCGGTTAAGCAATCTCCTGTTGCTTACTACACAGTTTGTTAACCAAATAATGTCTCCTTCTCTTTTCAATAGGAGTGTCTTTATTTTAAGGTTATTTTATGCTCCTTTACTTTGAGCAGGCAAAAGGCTTAATCTCCCAATAGGAAATAAACCTTTCAACCCAATATTTAAATTCCTTTAACGTCAAACAATCCGGTGCACACATTTGTGCACTTTCTTGGAAATCTCCATTCCTCGCTCCCTTTCTTTGCTTTTTCTTTTTTTTTTATCAAACGGGATGTAAATAAATGACTAACATGACTAATGACTAACATCACGTATCAACCTGGCAGACGTGTTTTAGAACTTCCTGACCTGCTACTCTATGTCTGTGTCTGTTCCGGCAGGATTGGGTGACGGCCACGGATATCAAGGTGACCTTGAACAGGCTCAACACGTTCGGGGACGAGGTCTTCAATGATCCCAAGGTCCTGAAGTCCTACTACTACGCTATCTCCGATTTTGCTGTGGGGGGAAGGTGAGAGCAATTTCCTTCGTCTCCCACGATCCCCGTCCTGTCCTGGCCACTTCCACTACCCTGCTTTTGCCGTTTCGCTTCCTCACCGTTGAATATTAAATCCATGTGCCATATGTTTGCTTAAGGAGGAAGGCCCTTTGCATTAGCCACACGGTTAGTTTTTTCTTTTTTCTCTCACGGATTCCCTTTTCTGTGTAGTGACAACCCAGACCCACTACAGGAACAGGAGTCATTATGTTAGCATGAAGGGATAAACGCCTCATCCACCATTATTATCAGACTCCCAGGTGTTGTACCTCAAAGATGGTTTTGTCTGGGTTGTGTCAATAATCTAAAGTAGGATCGTCTGCCGACTTCAGAACGAGTTCATATCACATTCTGCCCCCGTTTCAGAATCTCCCAAACGCCCCTAATTCTGGACTGATAAGCCGGGGAGAGAAGAGGGGATCCGTCACGTATTAAACAAGTGTTTAACTGCCCTCTTTACTGCTGCAGTGTCTTTCCACCTTAATCTGTTTGAAATGTGGTGCAGGTTTCCATTACACAGCCACATTCCTGGCATTCCTGGCTAGGAGTGCTGGATTACAGTACACGGGGAACGGAATGGGGCGGGGCCGCGATATCACGGCAGAGTTGAGTCCCCAAGTACCAAACCGGCAAACCTCTGGTTCAGTAGGCCTCCGCTCCACCCGTCAGGACACCAAGTTCGCTATCCAAGAGCCGGCTACAACACATCCGCCAGTGGAAAACGGGACTGACAATCACCTCAAAATGGAAAACAGTGTGACGGATGTTGGCTTTGTTGCTCTGGATGAACAAATCACCCATTCTTCCTAATCAGCTCGTAATGCTGTAGGGTCGTGCTTCTTGCCATCACTTGTTTTCCGAGGAACACCTGAAACAATACCCATAGTTGGCTGCCGCGCAAGTCCTCTCTTGTCAGCTGGAGAATATTTAGCCTGTCTGCATTGGTAAAACGTCATTGTGATATCAGGGCAAATATAACTCTTGAGTGCCAATGTAGTTCTGTAATAGTAGTTACACTCCAGGCCAGAGATGACTTGCGTGATAACAATGTATTTATTGTTGATGGACTGTTATATTGGGTACACAAGTAAGGTTAAACTGCTTAACCAATTTATCACGTCAGCTTTTTCCCTTGTTTCGTCTTAATCAGTGAGATGACATGGACAGTAGAGACTTAGACCGACACTTTTACTCGTTAGACCGGGGCTGCGAAACAAAATCTGACATTTTCTTTCGGCCCCCACAAAGACTGCAAATGCTTTTTTGGTCATGCCATCGGTATTACCCAGATTATTATCGCTTTGCGCCAAACTAGTTCCTGTTGGCTGAAAATCCACCAGCCCATCTGGCATTTGCCAGAAATTCCGGATGCTCCCTCTCCGCCCCCGCAGGTCCTAATCCCCAGTCAGCTTTGTGTAACGACCCAGATGTTCCGGTGACGGGTGCTTTGTAGCTCCCCTGACGACTGACAGGCTTGTCCGCCGCTGTTCCAGGTGCAAGTGCAACGGCCACGCCAGCGAGTGCGCCAAGAACCCCGGCTTCAACAAGCCCGTCTGCAACTGCAAGCACAACACGGAGGGAGACGACTGCCACCTCTGCAAACCCTTCTACAACGACCGTCCCTGGAGGAGAGCCACGGCCGAGAACCCTAACGAGTGTCTGCGTAAGTCTCCCACTAAGACTCCCCCGAAGGGGGATTCCTTCCTGTTACTGAGCTCGCCGTGGCCAGGCAGAACGTAATATCACACTGTAAGTGCATGACTAATCTGGTGCAGGACGGGCCGTGCCGTGCTTCTCCCAGTGGCTCCCACACCCCGTCTCCATCTGCCCCGTAATCGCTCTCCCGAGACTAAACTTTTCCAGTAGACCACTTAGGCAGAACTGCGCCTGATATGGAGGGATGTGCCAATGTCCCAGCCTTAACCGCAGGGAACATTCAGTGTGCTATTTGGTTTGAAATCAGATTAGCGGGGAGCTGTAACAACCTTTTGCAAAGAACATGCCCAGAACTAAATGTTTATAGGGCTCACGTGACTTATGTTGTTTGCTGTGTTCTCTTGGCATCATGCCCCCCCCCACACACACACACACACACACGCACAATCCTCCCCCCCCCCACCTTCATTTTCCATTCTTCCTGTAACAGCTTGCAACTGCAATGGCAAGAGTTCAGAGTGCTCCTTCGACCCCGAGCTGTACCGCGCCACCGGCCATGGAGGACACTGCCGCTTCTGTGCCGACAACACGGGCGGGCCCAACTGCGAGCGCTGCCTGGCCAACTTCTACCGGGACGGGTCCGGCAACCGCTGCTTGCCGTGCAACTGCAACCCCGTGGGTGAGTGTCCTGGTCCTCGCCGGGAGAAGGGGCTGCCGTTTTGATCCGTGTTAAGAAGCAAAACATTTTTTTTTTTTCATTGCGTTCAAAATGGTGGCCTATTTCCTACTTGCTATTGGCCAGGAGGCTGTCGGCCCTGGTCGAAAGTGACTGCGCTACATGGGGAATAGGGTGCCATTTTGGGTCGACGTGTCCTTGTTTATGTTGCGGGGGATGGACAGAATGAGGCCTGGCTTGATTGTGAGGTGAGCACAAAGTGCTTTGTTTTTGCCCTGCTGTTTACAGCACGAATCCAGGCTTTGTTTTAGTAGTGGCTTAGGACTTATGTTAAGTAGCATACTCATTTCCATTCCCAGCATTTTAATTTACACCCGCATGTTGGAGACGTGCCACGCAGGATCGCGGCCGTCAATCACCAGAAAAACCGTGCGACATGCATGCGTCCTGCACAGAGGTTCAGCGTTGTCTTCGCAGTTGCGAAACTCAAAGGCGGAGAATGTCTCTGGGAAATGTAGCTTAATGTAAACAAGCCCTTAGTCTCAAGAGGTTCTGCCTGTGTTTGTCCCCCAATATGTTACGTTTCACCCTTGTCCTGCTATATAACCACAGGCCTTCCTTACTGAACAACCTGAAACACACCCTAAACCGCGCGGGCGACGTTTAAGCCACCGCTAAGTGTTAATTGGAACAAGGTCGCCCGCGCGCGGAGATGATTATCTGGGCCGTTAACCGCGTGCTGAAGTGATGAGCTGTCCGTTAAACTGTTTTCCGGCTTCACCGCCAGGCTCTCTGGCCACTCAGTGCGACAACACGGGACGCTGCAGCTGTAAGCCGGGCGTGACCGGGGACAAGTGTGACCGTTGCCAGCCCGGCTTCCACACCCTGACCCAGGCGGGCTGCAGGTACTACTACGCCGGCTGCTGTTTGTGCCCCGAACTGTGTGTTGTACCCCCGACATTTCTGCTCTGTTTTGGGGTTGTCTGTTCATCTGTCCTTACTTGGTGGTCCGGTGGTAAACACCGCAGTGACCCGTTCATTGTTGTTTGGTACCAGACACTGAACGTTACGATTTGAATTCCCCAATATATCCAGAGTGCTGCAGTACAGATAATTGAAAACACAGTGTTGCTATTCTGTTACCGCCACAACAAAATACCCTTAGAATGAAGCATATGAAACGTTTTACCATCATCACCCGTGATTGAATATAAAAGTGTGTTGACATCACATCTGCGTATAATGTATATATTGTATGAGTCTATTTCTACATCATCCCTTCTCATCCACTCTCGTTAACGTGGAAAAGCCTCTCACATATAGTGTCGGTCAGACCCACGCTGTCTATGTGAAGAGCCCTTTTTCTTCACCTCCCCTTCTCTCCTCCAGCCCCTGTTCCTGTAACCCTTCCGGAAGCACACAGGAGTGTGATGTCCAGACAGGCCGTTGCCAGTGTAAGGACAACGTGGAGGGTTTCAACTGTGACAGGTCAGACGCGCCCCCCCCCCCCCCCCCCCAAGATTCATTACACTCACACAAACTGAGAGACAGTGCCTTGCTGACTGACAGGCTGACACCAGAGATACACTCTAACAAGGATGTCTTTTTAGCTTGGAATGTCTTTGTCTGGGAATTTGTACGGATTTAGAATGGAACGGGGTTACTAAAGACTGACACTTTGGCAGTGGAATCCGACACCGTTTACAGCATCGTTGATTGAGGGGGAACCGCGTTGAAGATCCTCAGGGTTGCAGCCTTTCAGCTCCTCCTCCGTCGTGGCGTTCTGGGGTTAATCCACAGATGTTTAAAAGTGGCCCCCGACACAGAGGCTCGCAGGAGAGTGGCCCTCTCTCAATGAAGGAATGCTCTGTATGTTGGCGAAATAGAATTAGACAGGCAGGGTGGCTCCCCTAGCAGCAATGTCGAAAACAGCCCAAAGATAGCTCACCCCTCCCCGCCAAGACAGTCTGACAGCCAGGCCTTCTATGGCTTTTCCCAAGCCCAGCCGGTCACTGTTGCCTTGTCTGCCATGCAGCCTGCCTGCCTGGCTCTTCCCTTTGTGCCCCGGCGGTCACCACCTCTCACCCTCGCACTCCCCCGCCCCCCAGCTCGGCACCTTTCCTCCTGGGCCGAGCCCGGCTCCACAGCAGCCAGTGTGTGTCACATTCCTCACAGCCGCCCAGCTGGGCCGTGAAGGAAATGAATAATCCCCCCCCCCCCTTCCCGCGCTGCGGACACTTCCCCAATGATTCCGACATGTTACTTGTCAGGAGACATTTGCTACATCGGGATTTAGGTGCCGGTAGGGACAGGGTTAAGTTGTCAGTAGGGACAGGGTTAAGTTGTCAGTAGGGACACGGTTAATGTGTCAGTAGGGACACGTTTAATTTGTCAGTAGGTACACGTTAAATTTGTCAGTAGGGACACGTTTAATTTGTCAGTAGGGACAGGGTTAAGTTGTCAGTAGGGACACGTTTAATTTGTCAGTAGGGACAGGGTTAAGTTGTCAGTAGGGACACGTTTAATTTGTCAGTAGGGACACGTTTAATTTGTCTGTAGGGACACGTTTAATTTGTCTGTAGGGACACGTTTAATTTGTCTGTAGGGACACGTTTAATTTGTCAGTAGGGACAGGGTTAAGTTGTCAGTAGGGACACGGTTAATGTGTCAGTAGGGACACGGTTGATGTGTCAGTAGGGACACGGTTGATGTGTCAGTAGGGACACGGTTGATGTGTCAGTAGGGACACGGTTGATGTGTCAGTGGCTGCGGGGTCACTCGCAACAAGGGGTCATTCTGGTGGGCCCGTCTCTCTGTCTGCCTCTCAGGGGATGGCGGTTACTAAATTGTCCTTCTCCGCGGCTGTCATCCGAGTAGAAGCCGTCAGCGCATTTCAACCTCTGTCAATGTATACCCATATCGTATTTAAACCCAAATGGCAATATGTGACTCATTGCAGAAAATAGCTTACAGCTCCTACTGAATGTCAGTAGTTCTTGTGTGCCAAACGTATATTTTCAGATGTAGGCTTGCCGTGCCTCTGCTGCGTTTGGACGTCTATGTTAAGTTGGTAAGGTGTTTTATTTCAGGTGTAAGCTGGGCTTCTTCAACATGGACCCCCGGAACCCTCAGGGTTGCACCCCATGTTTCTGCTACCAGCACTCCTCTGTGTGTAGCAGCGCTGAAGGCTACGGCATCAGCACCATCTCCTCCACCTTTGACATAGGTGAGGCCATTTGCACCTTGTCGTATTTCCAGCATATAAAGTATGTTTGGCGTTCACACGTTTTCGCCGTTAAGATTTAGAAGGTTTGGTGAGGTAACGGCGACGAGAAATCCGTAACAAACACCCGTTGTCCCCAGACAACGAGCAATGGACAGGCGTACAGCGTGACGGCTCCAGTCTCCCCGTCCAGTGGGCCGCTGGTGAAGAGGAGATCTCCCTCATCTCTGAGGACTACTTACCAATGTACTTTGTTGCTCCAGGTACTGAGTGAATGACACTAACACTTTTCTTTAGAAATTTGGACATTTTATGTATTTTTTTTTTTTGTTTAAGAAACTCACCAATGAATCTAATGGGTCATGTTTCACTTGTTACTGTAGAAAAGTTCCTGCACAACCAGCTGCTGAGCTATGGCCAGAACCTCACTTTCAGCTTCCGCGTGGAGCGGAGGGACGCGCGCCTCTCGGCTGAGGACTTGGTTCTGGAAGGGGCGGGCCTCCGATTGGCGGTGCCTCTCATTGCTCAGGGAAATACGTATCCCGGGGAGAACATGCATACGTTTGTGTTCAGGTGGGTCGGGATTTCTGTGTAGAATTACCGAAATATGGATATATATATTTATGCCTTTTCTTGTTTTAATTGGGATGAAAATGAATTGTCAAATTGTTCTGTGGTAATAATGTGTAGGAAACATGTAGAAATTCGATAATACCCCGCTAACTTAGTTGATGTTGTTTTCTGTCAGGCTTCACCACACCACAGATTACCCGTGGAGGCCAACCCTCACTCACTTCGAGTTCCAGAAGCTTATGCACAATCTGACCTCTATCAAGATCCGTGGCACATACAGCGAGAGAAGTATGCGTGCATACATACCCGTACATTAGGAGTTCAGAGCTGGGGCAGTAACTGCTTGGTTGGGCCAGCAGTGAGGCAGGAAGGTTATGTGGGCTGGGGCGGTAACTGCTTGGTTGGGCCAGCAGTGAGGCAGGAAGGTTATGTGGGCTGGGGCGGTAACTGCTTGGTTGGGCCAGCAGTGAGGCAGGAAGGTTATGTGGGCTGGGGCGGTAACTGCTTGGTTGGGCCAGCAGTGAGGCAGGAAGGTTATGTGGGCTGGGGCGGTAACTGCTTGGTTGGGCCAGCAGTGAGGCAGGAAGCTTATGCGGGCTGACGAGCTTGGATTTGACGCACTTCAAAAATGACTTCTGAGGGCAGGAGCTCGTGACTGAAGAGGATGTTTCAAAATATAATCTAGTCATAACAATACTACTATGTAGAAGGCTGAATTTCATTTCTTCTAAAGACATAACATGGTGAGGTCATCAGAGATCCAGATTACCATGGACAAAACATTGTAACACAGTTGACGAGTTTGCATTTTATTAGTAGCTCTGATTTTGTATATAGCTGTTTTATTAAGGAAATATTTTTTTGCGATGTTTGGCTTTAAATAGAAACCTCTTGGTAATGACAGATGTCATTGTCATCCCGTCCAGGCGCCGGTTACCTTGACGACGTGACCCTGATCACGGCTACTAAAGGTCCCGGGACCCCGGCCCACTGGGTGGAGAATTGCACCTGCCCCCAGGGCTACATGGGTCAACACTGCGATAGGTGTGCCAAGAGCTACCGAAGGAGCAGACCCGAGCTGGGGCCCTTCAGCCCCTGCGATGCCTGCAACTGTAACGGACACAGCGTCGAAAACGCGTGCGACCCCGACACAGGTCAGTGAGGGAACCAGCTCTGGCCTTGTCCCAGTGACATCCCTGTTGAGAGCACTGCTTTAGGTTGGGTTCTATGTGTAAACGTCCCAGTCTCAAAGAACTCCTGGGGTTTGCCACTGTGTTTTCAAATGGAACCACGGCTCATCTAGTAATGTCTTTTTTTCTATTAGACTGGAACATGGTACACTCCAACTTTAGCCAGTAATAACACCCAGCTATAAAGAGATTTGTCTGCGTACCCAGTGGTTTAAAACATGACCGATAGCCAGGCAGCCTCTTGTGGGGATCGAAAATGTGCCTTGGTTGTAAAACGACGGGACCCTTCGCTCTGGCCCCTCTGGCTTAGACTACCCCCTGGTGGCGAGGTGGAGACATGACGCGCGTGTGATGTGTCTGTTTGAAGGGATGTGCGACTGCCAGCACAACACCGCCGGGCTCAGTTGTGAAAGGTGCAAAGACAGTTACTATGGAGACGCGGCGGTGGGGAGCCCCGGCGACTGCCAGCCCTGCCCCTGTCCTGGGGGATCCACGTGTGCCGTCGTGCCCAAGACCAAGGAGGTTGTCTGCACCAACTGTCCTACCGGAACCACAGGTATTTCTATTAAGTCATTTGTGGTTAAGACCGATTAAAATACTTTGCCGACAAGACTATGCAAATGTATAGATTAGGACCAAAGGTAATGATTTCTCCTTAGTAACAGTTTGTGTGTACAATCTCTTGGAAAGATTTGTTGCCTTTTTCAAATACCTGTTCATACACCAACATAGCAGGTTTAGAATATAATCGTTTGGAATTGTGCTTCACGTGTTGTGTTTCACTGTTGGCTAATCGGTTCATTAAAACCCTGTTTTAATCTTTGCCCAGGGAAGCGCTGTGAGCTGTGCGATGACGGTTTCTTCGGAGACCCTCTTGGCCTGGACGGCGCAGTGAGGGTGTGTCGGGCTTGCAAATGCAACGACAATATCGACCAGAATGCAGTGGGCAACTGTGACCGCGAGACCGGAGAGTGCCTCAAGTGCATCTACAACACGGACGGCTTCTTCTGCGACCGCTGCAAAGAGGGTTTCTACGGGAAGCCTTTGGCCTCCGACCCCAACGACAAGTGCAAACGTAAGGCCGCGTACTTGACTTGTCAGTCAACGGGTCTGGGTGTGGCCAGTCAAATTAAATGTGCCTCATTGGCTGGCTGTGGACCATCTAGTTCCATTGTGCTGGCCTTGGTCTCGTCATTTTTCAAGTATTATTCTTAAGATTTTGGGGGTACTTTTTGAAGGGAAATTCACAGCTTCTTAAAAAAAACGACAGGGGAATACCACCAACTTCAAAGCAGCTGTCGTTGTCACAGTCAAGCACAGTTTAATTGAAATGGCTTCGATATATGTATTGTGTGAAATGCAGTTTGACCTTTGCTGCTCAATCGTGGGTAGAATTACAACAATTGCTATCAAGTTGTCAGAATCAAGCGCCGCTGCTGGCAAGCAAAAAAAGGAATGTAATTCCTGGGCAAATGTATCTCTCTTCTTGGTCAAAAGCTGTGTATTGCACGAAGATGACTGCTTATTTTATCAGTGATAACGGGTGTTCTCGGGTAGGATTCTGAACTGTCACGCGGCCAATCGACACGCAAGCGACGGTCACCGGTACTCACGGTAATCCCCTCTGTCCCCAGCATGCTCCTGCTCTCCGTTCGGCACGGTCGGCCAGCAGACCAGCTGTCTTCAGGTGACGGGCCAGTGTCCCTGCCTCCCTCACGTCGCCAACAGGGACTGCAGCGCGTGCCAACCCGGGTTCTACAACCTGCGCAGCAGAACCGGCTGCGAACGGTGTGTTGGTTCTTCTGAGACTTTTGCGCGTTCCCCCCGAAACACACGTCGCGCATCGGGCTACATCGACTTGTTTTTCCGCCTTTACAAAGGCAGGGGACGAAATGAACACCGTTCGACTGCTGATTTGGAATATCCCTTAACGGGTTTCTCCGTCCTGACAGGTGCAACTGCAATTCTATTGGCTCCACCAACGGTCAGTGTGACATCGGGACTGGCCAGTGCGAATGTCAGCCCGGCGTCACGGGCAAACACTGTGAACGCTGCGAGGTCAACTTCTTCGGGTTTGGGTCATCTGGCTGCAAACGTAAGTGCCCCCCGCTATCCTCCCTGAACCATCTTGAGTCGGCTCTTAGTGTGGCATGACAAGGCACGCGAGCCAGCAATCCCTGCCGGTTTCTCATTGCTCTTTGGTCTCGCGGCACTGCAGCGTGCGACTGCGACCCGGAGGGCTCTGCCATAGCCCAGTGTAAGGGCGACGGCCGCTGCGAGTGCCGCCCAGGCTTCGTGGGAGCCCGCTGCGACATGTGCGAGGAGAACTACTTCTACAACCGCTCCACCCCCGGCTGCCAGCAGTGCCCCTCCTGTTACTCCCTGGTCCGAGACAAGGTGAACACCCCCGTTCCTTCTGGTCCAGAATAGTTTTTCTGTAATGGAGAGTAGAACTGACGCGTCTGAATAGGTGCCTCTATGGAGAGTAGATCTGACGCGTCTGAATAGGTGCCTCTATGGAGAGTAGAACTGACGCGTCTGAATAGGTGCCTCTATGGAGAGTAGAACTGACGCGTCTGAATAGGTGCCTCTATGGAGAGTAGAACTGACGCGTCTGAATAGGTGCCTCTATGGAGAGTAGAACTGACGCGTCTGAATAGGTGCCTCTATGGAG
>JACXGK010002619.1:0-12167 GCA_016801125.1 Novumbra hubbsi | reverse complement strand
CTGAATAGGTGTCTCTATGGAGAGGTTTTCTGCAAGTCAGTCCTGGCAAACGGTATCTTTTCACTATTGTTCAGGTGAACCAGCAAAGACAGAAGCTGCTCGACCTGCAGAATTTGATTGACAACCTGGGCTCCCCTTCGGATACTGTGAGCGACAAGGCGTTTGAGGACCGTCTCAAGGAGGCAGAGAAAGCCATCATGGATCTGCTGAAGGAGGCGCAGACCAGTAAAGGTAAATGGGGTTTCAATTTAGTAACTGCCGATTTTTGGCATTCCGGTGACATCGAGTTAATGAATTTTTATTTTGGGACATAAAGGGTCATTCGGTCTGTCAATCAAACAAACTTTGTCCCCAGAGAGAAACAAGGTTGGTGTCATTGGTTTGAAGCAATGCTGTAATCTTCCACTTAGATCAAATGAGTCATGAATGGGAGTTCTTGTTCAAAGTCTGCCTGGGGGCATGACAAACCGACAGCGGTGGCGCTTCTGGTTTATAAATGGCATAGATTAATGACTCCTTGTTGACAGACACTGCTGCAAAATCCATAGTAGGAGAAGGCCGACTGCTCCGCTATCGCTCCTTACTTGTAAATGACATTTTTTTTTAAGGATATTGCTTTTCGTCAGAAGCTGTAGAGCTCACAAAGAAACTGCACTTCTGTAGCCAAAAATGGTTTAGGGTTAAATTACACTGTATAGCAGATCATTGCTCGGCTGTTTAAAGCTGTTATTTTAGAATTCCTGCTCATTTGTAAGCCTCCGGTAGTAGTGGATGGATGAGAAGGAATAGGGTTGTTTGTTTATTTAATTCTGAATTTGACTTGGGAATAGTGCTTTCCTGTTTTTATTATTAATGTTAGGATACATTATTTTCAGATCTTGACAAAGGCCTTCTGGAGCGCCTGGGAGTCCTAAACAGCACTCTGACCACTCAGTGGAACCGTCTCCAGAACATCAAGAACACGGTTGACAACACTGGAAACCTGGCCGACGATGCCCGCAGTCGGGTCCAAGACACTAAGGCCCTGATAGAACGCTCGCGTGAGGAACTGGACAAGGCCAAGGATGCTATCAGCAAAGTGGTGGGTTATCTTTGAAATTATCTAATTTTAGTTGCTAAGGAGTCCCCATGAATGGCTATCAGTACAGTACACCATTTTCTTTTGCCCATAGCCTCATTCAAAAATAGACAAACTATTTATTAAGGAATAGTACATTCTTTGAGGCACTGCCTAATAAATATACTCATGCTTGGAATTTCTTCATTATAGAGGCATGGCCACAAAACTTTTAAGGGAACAAAGGTCATTCAGTAATAAAGAAGGATTTAGAGCAAAGAAATAAAAAAAAAACATGCGTGAGATTGTATTGACTGTTAAGTAACGCAAAGGTTAACTTTACCTCAGTTACACAAAATTAAACATCACAATCACCTGCGTTAAGGAGTAAGACCTAAATAAACAGATTTAGTATTCTGTGTTGTAATCTTTCACCGCCAATGCTGCCATGTTGGGTGATGTCAAACCTCACTCGTTACTTCTCGGAGCTCACCAAAAGCGTTCACTTGTATTCTCCCGCTCGGCGGTGGGAACTTTCCCTCCTCCCCATTGCCCATGAACGCCCCATCCAAAACGGGGAGGTTTGATTTATTCAGTTAAGCACTAAATAAGTCGTCTATCTGTTGATCAATAACTAGCTAGCTTCCTTGTCTGCTTGCGTGTGGTTGTTCTTGAATGATGCAACGTGTGACACTGCTTCCAAAAGCTTCAGACCGCCATATTCATGTCCATGGTCAAATCGTTGTTTTGTGAGAACTACAATGTAACTTAAGGTTTAAGACACACTTTATACCCAAACTTACGAACAAACCGACCCCCCACAGGACATCAAAACACCCACAGGCACTGGAGGGCCTAACAATATGACCCTTCTAGCAGAGGAGGCCCGCATCCTGGCTGAAAAGTAAGTGCTGTAGCTACAATGATGAAATGATGTGGTTCTTTAAACTGTTTTATGCCATACAATCTTCTTCTTATCACTGGATATGCCCAAAAAACTGCTTTATTTTAATATATATATTCGTTATGGAAGCTAGCAGCTTGCTTAAGCACCGGAGCTCACGTTCAAGCCTTTTAGTGCTTGACATTCCCGCCTTAATTAAAAGCTGTATTCCTCCTATTAACTCTGCAGACATAAAATGGACGCGGATCAAATCGAGAAGATTGCCAAGGATGCAAACGACACTTCCACCAAAGCTCTAAACCTGCTGCTGAAGACTCTGGATGGCGAGAACAAGACAAACCAAGACATTGATGAGCTCAACCGGAAGTATGTCCCCGTCTGCTGCTAATCTGTTCTGTCATTGCTCTGTCAAGTAAAAGCACATCCCAATCACACGAGCATTAGCATTAAAAAAGCCAGTAGGTGATTCGTCACATAGCTTAGACGTGTCTCATAAAGTTGCGCCAGTTCAAATCCCGTCAGCTGTTGGCTAATTGGTGCGGTCCTGTTTTCCTTCGTAGGTACAATGAAGCCAAGGACCTGGCGAAGAACCTGGAGAAGCAAGCCAACAAGGTACACGCGGAGGCCACGGAGGCTGCCGACAATGCCATGAAGATCCAAGCCAACCTCACGAGCGTGCCACCCATCAACACTAAATCCCTAGAGGTCAGTCACGCTTAGTGACCGCAGCCCTACTTTAGACGCCTTTTCAAGGCTACGTTGTCTTTATGCATTCTTTCTAGAACTAACCCCGCTGTGTCATGGGGTTTCTTGTGATCCGAGTACCAAATACCTGTCGGTTTTCTTCTCTAAATGTATTTGACGGGTTTGCGTGTCACAAGACACGTGCGTTAACGGTTAACAAAACCACATTGGTGTCCGAGTCTTGAAATTGCCTTTTTAAATTGTAGGACGAAGCAAACAAGATCAAGAAGGAAGCGTCGGACCTGGACAAGCTGATTGACAAGACTGAGAAGGACTACAATGACCTGAGGGACGACCTGAGGGGGAAGGAGGCCGAGGTCCGCAAGCTGCTGGAGAAGGGCAAGACGGAACAGCAGGTAGGACAGGACACCTTTATTAGGCTTGCAGAGTTTCTAGAACTTTCCACAAAAATAGCAGTCTCCACAAATCCCAAGTAGAGAATTGATCAATTCTATTTTTTTTTTATTCCATACATATTCCAGCAATCTTTCAAACCGAATCTCTGGAGAAACTGTGAATTTTGGGGAATGTCTTCTGCTTTCTGTCACCTTTGCTATGAGTCGATTTTCACTGCATGTAATCTGTGCCTCATACAAAGAACTTGTAAAATGCTTATGGTTTCAGCCTCTTGTGTCTCCTTACAAGATTAGTGCCTTATTAAACAAGGCATGAAATTGAAAACGGCCGCATCGCATATGCGACAAATTACCACAGCCTAAATGGGCTTCCGCACTTCCACAGCCCCTGAGCGTAGTAATAACGTGCAAGCCGCAAAGCCCCCGCATTTCAACTGTGTATTTTGAAGTTTTTGAAAAACAAACAACAAAAAAAGAAGGGTTCATCCCAATGGCTGTCTCCCCCCCGCCTCCCTGTCTCCCCCCGCCTCCCCTGCAGACTGCAGATCAGCTGCTGGCTCGTGCTGATGCTGCCAAGGCGCTGGCCGAGGAGGCCGCTAAGAAGGGGAGGACCACCTACGAGGAGGCTCAAGACATTCTGGGAAATCTCCGAGGTATGTAGGAGCAGAGGCCACCAGAGGGTCTCTCTCTCACAGGCCCGTAGTGGTTCAGGGGTCTTGGGTTTTCAGAAGGTGAAATCCGTATCGAGGTGAAAAATTTTCATGTTAATTAATGTTAAAATGTCCTCTGTTAATAAATTACAAAACGCTGCATTGACTTTGTGCACTTCTTGATATTTTTTAAAACACTGATACCCAATCAAAAATGTTCTGGTTTTATGTTAGGAAAAATAAAAAAGGATATGTTCCTTGCCGTGTGAGTGGTCCGGGAGGTATATTGAGCGCATTTTACTCAGCCACGTTGTCTTTTCCCCGGGTGCGCCCAACGCAGACTTTGACAAGAGGGTGAATGACAACAAGACAGCAGCTGAGGATGCCATGAAGAGAATCCCAGAGATCAACGCCACCATCAACGCAGCCAATGACAAGACCAAGCAGGCGGAGGGGGCGCTAGGCAACGCGGCAGCAGATGCCAAGGATGCCAAGAAAAAGGCTGAGGAGGCGGACCGGATTGCCAGCGCTGTGCAACTGGTACCTTACGTGTTCTTATTACGTCTATGTTATGTAGTTCTATTACATCTGTTATGTAGTTCTATTATATCTATGTTATGTAGTTCTATTAAATCTATGTTATGTAGTTCTGTTACATCTATGTTATGTAGTTCTATTACATCTACGTTATGTAGTTCTATTACATGTACGTTATGTAGTTCTGTTACATCTATGTTATGTAGTTCTATTACATCTATGTTATGTAGTTCTATTACATGTACGTTATGTAGTTCTATTACATGTACGTTATGTAGTTCTATTACATCTATGTTTTGTAGTTCTATTACATCTATGTTTTGTAGTTCTATTACATGTACGGTACGTACTTCTATTACATGTACGGTACGTACTTCTATTACATGTACGGTACGTACTTCTATTACATGTACGGTACGTACTTCTATTACATGTACGGTACGTACTTCTATTACATGTACGGTACGTACTTCTATTACATGTACGTTATGGCTGCAGTGCACAGTCCCCTGGTCTTAATACAACGTAGCACCTTTGGAAGGAGGTGGAACTGGAGGTTTGCTGGGTGATTGTGTGGCCGAATATTAGCAGTGACTCAGTGACGTATGCAGGCTGTTGTTGATGTCAAATGTACTGCCTAATATTAGATGGATGTGTCTAATTGGCAGTCCATTTATGCTGTCATTGTGTACTAAGGCATACACACTTTGTTAATGTTTTTTACTTTTCATGCCATGTACAAAGCATCGTGCGATCGTTTGGTGTCATCTGTGGGGGACCGTCCGTCAAACGTTTAATGAATTGTAATGCCGAGCACTTTCGACGGTCAACAAGCACTAACCTCCTTTCATTTTGACCTCACAGGGTTCTGCGAAGACCAAGGAGGATGCGGACAAGGCTTTTGAGGACACCATGAAGCTGGATCGGGAGGTGAACGAGATGATGAAGGAGCTGAGCGCGGCGGAGGAGGAGCTGGCCAGGAAGAAGGAGTTGGCCGACCAGGACATGATGATGGCTAACATGGTGCGTGTCTGTCCACGTGTCGCCCCAAGTCCACGCTCTCTGGGCAGTTTAATGTTCCTCATATAATCAACTCAGGAAACGGATGCTTCCTAGAGTGTATTCCTAGAATAATTAAAAAAAAAACTTGGCTGGAAAATCGATCCGAGATCCGTGAGAATGTTTGTGCATAGAAGCAGTTGACACAGAGCTCGGGTTGGGTAACGTTTGCAGCGCTGTCAGAATTGTTTAGAGGCGTTCTAAACAATAAGGCTGACCCATAAGCCACAGGAAACTGGTAAATACGCTACTGAGGGGTAAGGACCATTAACCGTTTGCCGTGTTCCAGATGTTCGCTGGGGACCCGCTAAATATGTTGCTTTGGTGTTTCAGGCATCCGACAATGCTAAAGAAGCGGAGGACAATGCCCGCAAAGCTAAAAATGCAGTCAGGACTGTCCTCAACACCATCAACGACCTGCTAAAGTCACTGGGTGAGTGCCGTGAAGAAGTGGTGGATATTTCTGAGGGGTTGACACAAGCAAGACGTTTTTTCCCAATCATGTTCTGTCATTGTTTCTGGCTTATGCATTGTGTCACAATACAGTGTCAGCGTGGCTTTCAGGGAATGTTCTGATATCAACATTTACATTTAGACATTAACCAGACCAGTTATCCAGGGCAGCTGACCATTATTTCATTCATCTTAAGATAGCTAGGTGGGACAAACGCGCAGCTCTGTATTAGAGAGCATATTTAAAGAAAACAACGGAAGACATCAAGCTAATGTTTAACCCTCTGTTCCGGTTCAGGCAACATTGACAAGGTGGACCTAAGCAAGTTGGGCTTGATTGAGGGGTCGCTGAAGCAGGCCAAGGATAAGATGGCAAACAGCGAACTGGACCGCAAGCTGGCTGATCTCAACGAAGTGGCCAAGAGCCAGGAGGAGATGATCACCGATTACGACAGACAGATCACTGAGATCCGGGCCGACATAGCAAACCTCCAGGACATCCAGAATACGTTACCAAGCGGCTGCTACAACATCCGGTCTATTGAGAACGCTTAACCCCCCCGTTTGTCCATCCACCTCCTCACATCCTGGCCGTACCACTCCTTTACACATCTAACACTCGGGCATAACGCCACATTTTTACCAAAACAGTTTTTATTTGTTTGTCTTTTTTGTTTTGTTTTTACAAGATCCCAATTGTCAAGCCAAGGTTTGTGGTTGTGAAGCAAGCAAAGAGCTGAAGCAGCTTTGACGTGCGGTAAATGCAGAAACCTGGATTGAACTAAGGGCGGTCATTGAAAGCCGCGCGTCCATTCTCCTTACGTGCCTCAGATCTGGAGAGGTGGCATATCTCACTACAGAGTAATTAAACCTGCATGACTGCATCACCTCCAGACTGTTCCTACACTTTAATGAAGAGGAAGGTTCCACCATCTTGTTTTGTCACCACTGTAACCACGTCAACAGAGAAAACAAGAAAGTTCCTCAGCCTTTTTCCGATTGGGTCTGACACATGATGTATTTGTTTTTATTTGATATGGTATCAAACAAGTGTATCCTGTGCAGTCAGTTTAGACCCAAGTGCGTGTTGGGAAGCGTTTGTCTGTAAGGTGTTTTACATTTATTTTGTTATAGGTATGTTGCAACTTCCAATACGTATGTGCCATCCTTGGTGTTAGCAACCATTTGTTTTCAAAAACAAGCAGTGAAGGAATCCTCTAAGCTTTTATGATTGATTGGCCTCCATTTGCTCCCAAAGCTATGCATCTTCTTGCATTAACCATGGAGGAAGAAATCCTGTTATTACACGTTTTAGTAACACTTTATAATGATGTAACATTTGTGAAGGGTTTATGAAAGGGTCATAATTGCAAGATTATAGGATATTTAATCATTTCTAAATACATTATAAACCATTTAGAAGCGGTCATATTGCAATGGTCAATATAGTGAGTTAATTGCAGAGAAGGGTGTGTGTTGATCAAATCTGGTGTTCTTTAGCTAGGAAAGATCTAATTGAATCATTTTGGTATGTACATTTGACCATGACACTATGGTTTTAAATCTTGGACAAGGTCGTTTTCTGTTCCTGGGACAGAGCACAAATGCATCACACCCAATAACAGAAAGTGTTATACACAATTTTGCAGTATTTAACATTTCTCCACATCCAGTTTCTTATGCATGAATGAAATCAACTCAAGGGTCTTTAATATGGCTCTGACATTTAGATATTTCAGATGGGCTTGAAATGCCCGGTCATTGAATTATCATTGTATGATAATTTTACACTACAAATCATGTTTTTTTTTCCTTTACATGTTTTTTCCCCCACCCGAAGCTGCTGCTTTATACAGGTCTACTGCAAAACACAAATTAACATTTTTTTAGGGCAAGATTCAACACTATGCAACATTGTACATTTGCGTAGCAAGACTTTATCTGATACACTGGTGCTAATAATTATTTCAAATGTTATATTTTTGTGTGAATGTTTTTTATTATGATATAGAGTGAGTAATTGTTATTTGTGTAAATATATGCTTAAATGATTCAGGACTGGCTGATTTCTAAACCCAACAGCCTCCTCATAGGTTCTGTCACAAAATAAAATCAACCGAAACCTCCACATAATATATAGATCTATATAATACGTTCTGTGGTATAATATTCTTGCTTGTATACATGGCTCAGTGTTGTTGCCTCATAGCTTTGCCATTATTCATTTGTGATTAATTCTCAGTGGGTTGTCACCAATTAATTGAATGCTTTTATAACAAGAACCTCTTCCCTTGACATACAAGATCAGGACTTGCCTTTTGTGTTTAAAGGATGGCTCTACATTAAGCCTAACGTTTCGTTTTACTGAATTTACATGCTTGGCTCCAAGAAAATAAGCTTGGTTTCAAGTTACTAGTTAATCATTTTTTGTGCCTTAATATGTGGTCCTAATATTCACATCACTTAGTCCCTCATAGGGCATCACATTTGTTTGTACACTTTACATTTCAGACACTCATTTCAGTACACTCATTTCAGACACTCTTTTCAGTACACTCAATTCACAGACACATTGTCTCCTAACATATGGCCTACACCAGGTCCTTACATTTCTGTAGAACAGCAGGGCTTTTGTCAAGGGGTCCAGAAGAACAGCCAGCCAGTAAACGAAGATGTTAAAACCTGGAAGCCACTCGTTCTTCCCAGTCAACAGCTCCGATATCCTCTTTCACATAGTCTTTGTCTTTGCCACGTCATCTGTTGGATCTTTAGGTTCGGCAAACTTCTTACCTCGTTTTATAGATGAATGGATCTACTTTGCGGAAAACCATCTTTGTGCCGTGTCTTACACCTCTGAGTCACCACCACTGCCGTGGAAGGATGTGCAACACATACAGTTTGATGTATAAAACAGTATTTCTAATTTATAATGTCTCCAGTATTTGTATTATTTTGTTCCAATAGATTATATGTATGTGCTGCACAATCTTTTGTCGTCCTTTGGCTTATTGAGGGCATCTTGTGTTTTGTTGGAATACAAGGCGTCTATTCATGAAACGTTTCGTTTGTGAGGACCTGAGGAAATCCTGCGTGTACCCTTTTGCCTGTAAATCCAATTGTAACATTAATAAAAAAAAGTATTACAGGAGCCTCTGTTGATGTGTGGTTGTCGTAAATGTCGAAATTGCCTATTGGTTATCATACAGTCTTTCAGAACTATTGATCTCCCCTGACCTCCATGTTTGTGGTCCAATGGGAAATCAAAATGGATTTAAGCCGGGTCCCACTAAATACCTAATGTCAGGGTGAAATAAGGTCTATTATTAGAAAATGGCTCAACTGTGAATCTGTCTAGAAAAGGCTGTAGGCTGTAAGGCTCATAAAATACATTTACAAATGCCTGCGCTGTCAATTATTTTCAGTTTTTTAGTGATTCATTTACATCAATTTGTAGACCAATCATTGGCAAAAGAAGTTTTTCCATTTGGATGTAATATTGTCATACAGTAACAGGGAGAAGTCCAATCATTTTCTACTACATTCATTAATCTACTACAACTACCTTATTATATTTAGTCTGACAAATGGGAAGTTTATTTGTACTCTTTGGTTTATTGTATGCGTAGTGGTTATAAAATGATTTGATTACTCCTAAAGTAATGGAAAGCTCTCAGCAACCTCGCACCAAAATATGAGATGACTGGGTGTCTACTGATTGCACCATGTTCCTTGTACGTCCAATGAAGCCTGCCATTGTATTCTCATATTTAAGATGCAGCATGTATTTTTAGCAGTTGCATTCATTACCCCCAAAAGATTCAGAGGAACTGCTTGTTCTCCCGCCAAATGGGTTCTGCAGCCAAGTCTCAACTGCAAATGAAACTTACACTCTTAAAGAAAAGAAATGAGAAATTATGAACTCATCAAACGATGACCTTCTTACTGCAAGGTCATCTGTTTTAAAGAGCTCTGGTAAAATTGGTTTTCAGCATTTGTATATAGCACGTGAGGCGGGCATATAACCTAGTGACATAGCCCAGGCTGTTTTTTTCTACCACGCCCTTGACAGGCAGTTCAACATTAATGGAGTTTTTTGCGCTTAGAAACAATTTAACAATTTGATGTTCTTGCCCTTTAATGTCACAACATTAATGATAAATGGGGATTTTCTTGCTGTGTCAACATGTTTTCCTTTAGATTCAGTTCTATGTGTACCGGAGAGGCCCTAGTATGTGCCGAGGGTGTGGCGTTGACATGAGGCTATGCTTGCAGGAAGGGTGTGGCTTCAAGGGCACAAGGGTCTGTGACTAGTGCACGGATCAGACCAGTGCATGATGCTGGAAGGGCGTGGCATCAGTTCTAAAAGTCATAGCCCTCAGGCACCTTTCTTCCCTACGTATCAGGAATGTTACTCATCACTGCAGGATACGTCTTGGGATTTAATTCTGGCCACACGTCTGATACTGAGGGTGTGGCTGGTGAATGCTAAATGATACGTACATTCTGTTCTGTATTTACAGCATGGAAACTAGGCATTGGTCTCTGTGAAGTAGAACCAATGTGAGAACATTTAAGAGGCAGGAAATTCTGATCTGTCGACTTTAGTCTTCATGTTCCTTCATCTGCAACTAACTGACTCCGCGTCCCTTTTGGTCATCATGCTAGAAGGTCCTGTGCAGTCACAATTAGATTTGTCTTGTGTTTCCTAGGGTAGCCTAGAACAACTTATGCTGTGAAAAAATAAAATCAATGTTGTTTCCCGATATTTCCCTCAGCTTGCTTGGTGAAGTCTGCTGGTGTAAATAAAAGACACAATAAAAAGAAAAAGCTCCAAAATTGTACATAGCTAGTTGGGACAACCCCAAGGCCCATAGTATAGAGAGCACTCTACTTAATACAGTAACACATAAAGGAACCATCAGAATTGTGTATACATCTTTGGACCTATGAATTAGTACCCATTCATGTGTATAAAAAAGGCTTGCATACTCCAATGAATGTCAGTATTTCCATCCATAGCTCCATCTACGAATGGCAAGGAGGGTGCTTCAGCTATTGCTCAGGGTGTTCCTTACCCATAGGCAAACCGTACTGTCCATGTGTTCAAACATGAAGTGGGTGAATCATTATCATTGTGGATTGGAAAATAAACTGTCCACCTCTTTAATGGTGATGGAAAAGATATTATTACAGCAGGTTCTGTTCTTTTGAGAATGTTGTTCCACCAAAACATGCTTCTCTGACCCTGGCCAATGATTGGCGTTAGAGATCTGTCCACAAGATGGGTATGCTGGCTTCATGAAAAATTAACATTTCATTCAGAACGGGGAGTGAATTTGCACACGATTGCGAGAGCAAAAAAAGAGTGAATGAATGTAAAGTATTAAATGTTGGCTTGTATTATATGCCTCCTGTTAGGTCGTGTTATATGCTTTTTACTGGATCATTTTCTCTCTGGACGTTCATCAAAGTATTTTGGTTTGATATTTTTCATTTAATCATGTTCTACGGTGGTGTGTTTATGTTGCACTGCAGAGAAAAAGCAGAAGCCTCACAATGTTGTTAACCTCAGCAGTTGCCCACAGCACAACAATACCAACAACTGAATTGGTATATTGGCATAAAGCAACTACAGCCATGGCCAAAAGAGTGATCAGATGAATTGCAATTCATTGCAAAGTCCCTCTTCACCATGAAAATTAACTTAATCCCCCCACAAAAAATTGCATTTCAGCCCTGCCACAAAAGGACCAGCTGACATAATGTCAGTGATCCTCTCGTTAACACAGGTGAAAGTGTTGACGAGGACAAGGCTGTAGATCACTTTGTCATGCTGATTGCGTTAGAATAACAGACTGGAAGCTGTAAATGGAGGGTGTGTCTTGATATCATTGTATCTTCCTCTGTTAACCATGGTTACCTGCAAGGAAACACATTCAGTCATCATTGCTTTACACAAAAAGGGCTTCACATGCAAGGATAATACATGTTGTGTATTTTGGTTTGTGGTTTTGAATCCTTTTTCCATTGTAGGTTATTCTCTTTGATGATTTGCAATTATGCTTTTGCTAAAAATATTTAAATACCCAAGGTACATTATTGAGCTTTAATAATTTAATAAAAAACGTTGAACAATTTCAAAGACCTCTAGCAATTTTCTTTTACTTTTCCCGTTGATAAGCAATATCCCAAGCATAAATACAATGAATTCCAAAATCTACATTATTATCTGGGAAGCCAATGTATCTGCCTACTTGAGTGTGAAGGCATTCAAAGCATTGTTCTAATTGAAAGTTATGACATGCTTCAGAAGAGTTGTAGAACTTTTCTGAACTGCTTCTTATCACGTGTCGGATCTGATTCTAAATGACCGTGTTTTCTCAATGACGTGGTTGTGCTCTAGACCA
>JACXGK010002618.1:28764-52807 GCA_016801125.1 Novumbra hubbsi | reverse complement strand
GTGGGAGCTCCCTAGAAGGACAGGACCGTCTCTCACTGTAGTAAAGCCGTGGGAGCTCCCTAGAAGGACAGGACCGTATCTCACTGTAGTAAAGCTGTGGGAGCTCCCTAGAAGGACAGGACCGTCTCTCACTGGAGTCCGGCTCACAGCAGGGTGCCACTTAGATTGGGCTAGCTTCACACCTCCCATTCACATTCGGTATAGGGTGGCCTGTATTTCCCCCTGGCCGAAACGGTCACTTTGCGGTTCAGAGTTTTTTTTTACTGACGGTGGCTGCAGGTTAAAATGCTTTGTGTCGCTGCTGCTGTTGTGTTTTGCTTGAAAGTATGTGATGACGAGAATGGTTGTTTATATGCGACTTGATTGAAACATTGTGCAGTAAATACGCATTGATTGGAAGCAGTTGGGAGCTCTCTTCTTACTGCAACCAGTGATCAGTGGTAGGCAGTACTAATGTGCTATGGGGGGGATTTTAAGGGTTAATTATTTCATTAATGAACGAGAGGGAAGTGAAAGTTTCCACATTAGAGTAATAATGCTTCCGCTACATTTCGTTCATCCCCCCGAGCCTTGGTGTATATACATTACTCCAGTATCTATAGCCCATCCTTGGGTTTCCTCTTCATAATGTCTTGCTTTTCCCGTTCTTTCGACCCTCTCAAGGTCACACCGTTGGATGTCAGGATCTGACTCTGGAGAAATCGATGGGCTCGGGTATCTCAGAGAGAATAGCAGGAAGTGAGGATGGGAACACTGGGAAATAAAGGGCCTTAAACGGAGGACGAGAAGGAGAGAACAGGGAGGGAGTGGGGGGCGGGTACCGGGGAGGGTATTAGTAGAGGGAGAAGGGGCCGATAAAGCGTGTAGTCTCTGCAGTGGGAGTCGGACATCATATGAGTCACTTTGCTGCAGTGCGCCCGCTTGACTTTAAAGGGAGAGAATGACACCCACGGCTGTTTAGTCTGTCCGACACCCCCCCCCCCCCTTTCCCAAGTCACACTCTCACGCTCCCACACACCAGCGCATAATTATGCAGACCAGATACACAAACATTAAAGATGGATGATGGGAGAACTACAGACTGGTAGTGCCATTACTACCCTCAGCTCCATATGTCAGTGCATCTTTGACCCCATTACAGGGTCGTGACCTCTGAAGCGCTCCACCTGTACACTACCTATGGCGGTGGTTGGGAAAGGAGCTCTATTGTGAAAGGAAGGCTAAGTGGCTATGTAACTCACGGTATGCTTGCGTGTCAAGGCCCTGTTGTTTGTGCGTGTGTGTTGGAGTCAGTGTCAGACTGAATGAGTGGTTGTGGAACTGGATAGCTCCTTTAGGAGTAGATACCCTTGTACCCAACTGGGTCCAATTCAGACACTTCCTGTCCACTCTTAGAGGAATGCTTTACCTTCCTGACTGTCTAGTCTGGTTTTACCATTGCACAGACAAAATGAGTTGTTACTTATCAGAAGGGCCATCTGTTTTTTAGGTACAGGTGTGCAATTTGTGCAGGCCTGCTTTGGGGAATCGTGCTCATTTATGGAGCTGTGTGTGGCTGGTAGCTTTCATTCATAGTTATGACTAGGCTTCCGAACATGAGCTCAGGGATATGTTAACTTTCATGACCAAATCAGCGTGTGTAGAAGCGAAGCACCATGGCAGCACATCATCAAAACCGGAACATCACGTCTGTGGAGTCATGGCAACCCTGAGCAAGTTTTTATTAAACATTGGCACTCATTCATGAAATATCTGAGATTCGAAATTGGAGATGACCGTATGTGATTTACTGAACTGTCGCACCTCTTCGATAAGAGCGAAGTCGTCATCGCAGATACTAAGCTGGGTAGAGACGTTGACGGGCTGCACCTGTTCTTTTTTACATGTCACACCTGGAATTTATGCGGGCGTGGTGAATTGACAGTTTTCAAACTCTGAAATGGCTAATTAGCCATGTTTCATTCCCGAATCCAAAATCAGTGCAGTTACGAAACACTCTTTTGCATCTCGGCCCAGAGCAAAGTCCTTTAGAAGAGCAAGCTCTGATATTATTAGGGTAGTTGCTCGACCCAAAAACACTGTATAAAATGAAAAAATCTCACTAGTAAATTCATGACTTGTTAGCTATTCAAGTTGCCAGCCAACGACCTTTAAATTATAATTTATTATTTAAATCTGTCGATACTATAAGCCAGATATACTTAGGAAAGGCAAAGCAAATTTGTCTTGCGCATTACATAAAAGGCAAGTCAAACCTAACAAATGCATGAACAAAATATATGGTAGAAAATGTTAAAGAACTAAATAATACACATATACCGTAGTGATACAATTAATATATTTAATATTGTGGTACGTTTGTATGTGTTATATTCCTCGTCAAATTATTTTATATTACCTATTATTATAATTGTGTTTGTCACGATCGCTGTTTGTCATGATAATGATTGTGATTGTCGGCGTTGGTTCACGGTCTCTGATTGGACGCGAGGTTGATCTTAAGGATACGTATGTACTTCAAATAGCTTGTTCACACCAGACCTCCGTAGAGCCTCTACATTTCTCACCCCCTTTGTTCGATTCCCCTCCCCTTTGTTCGATTCCCCTCTTTTCTTACAGATTCATCCTTCTTTCCTGGTCGTTGTGCTGAGATCTTTGCGCACGGGAAAAGCATCGGACGCCTCGGGGTCCTCCACCCTGATGTCATTAGCCGCTTTGAGCTCACCATGCCCTGCTCCGCCCTCGACATAGACATCGAGCCCTTCCTGTGATGTTTAATATCTAGACACGTCCAGCTAGTGGCACCATAGAGCTTATTACTTAACCCCAGTAACTATCCGGCAGTCAATAAGTCGTTCATGTTACGTTCACTCAACCAGCATAGGAAGATACTCCAATTTTGACGCAAATCTCCCAATGGCACCCTATTGAATGCATGAAATATAAACGCTAATGTTAGGACTCTGAACTAATTTTCATGCATGGCAACTCTGTTGGTCCAATGTACAAAAATATTTGAAGTAACCACAGAAACGGTTGGCTGGCTTATACAAAGTATGTGGGTGTATTTTTGTCTCCATGGTTATTAAAAGGAAAGAGATGTCTGTCTATGACTCTGCACTCTGTTTGGGAATACATTTATTTACCTACCGTACTGCTTAAAGATATTTCCATGGGCAGTCATTGTATTGGTTACCTAATTGGGGCAAGCATACTGTATGTCGTCTGCGGTTGATGCTTGCATTCCATCCACAGGTTGTCTAACAGGTTCTAGTGGTTTGGTGGGGTATTGCTCATAGGTATGGCTTTAACTTGAGAGATACACATCTGTGAACTCTGCCATGGATTACTGTAGATCTAGTGCCTATTTGGAACTCGATGCAAGTTAAGTATTTACACAGCTCAAAAAAATTCAGGGAACACTCCAATCAAGCTTAAAATCTGGGGCTTCCCAAGTGGCGCAGAGGTCTACACACTTGCCTTGCAAGTGCAGCTATGTCGCTTCGGTCTAACAATGGGTGAGGATTTTATCCTGGTACCTAACAGCAGTCATGGTACTGCTGGCTACTATGTGGAGGTCTGTGCGACACCGGTTATGTGTCCCCAGAACGTCACTGATCCACTGCCAAACCGGTCACATGTTCACCACAGCTTCTCCAGAAGCTTTTTCATGTCTGTCACATGTGCTCAGTGTGAACCTGCTCTCATCTGTGTGGAGAACAGGGTGCTAATGGCGGACCTTTCAATAGAGCTGCACGATGCTGGGCTGTGGGCATGGGTCCCACTAGAGGATGCCGTCGTGCCACACCGATGGAGTCTGACAGTGGTCAGAAACATGCACACCGGTATCCTGCTGGAGGTCATTATTTGGGGCTCTATGAATGCTTCTCCTGTTCCTTGCTCAAAGGATCAGATACCAGTCCTGCTGCGGGGTTGATGCCCTTGGATGGCCTTGTCCAGCTCCTCATGTAACGGCCTGTCTTCTGGTATCTCTTCCATGCTCCTGAGACTGGGAGACACAGCAAACCTTGTGACAGCACATGGATGTGCCATCCTGGAAATGCTAGACTGCCTGTGCAACCTGATGGGCTGCAGGTACCGCCTCATGCTAGCAGTAGTGACAAAGACCCTAGCAAAACCAACATTAGAGAAGAATCAGCCAGGAAGGATAATGAGAGAGCAATTGTCTGTGGCCATCTGCAAAACCATTCCCTTTTTCTGGGTTGTCTTGCTGTTGCCTCTCTAGTACACCTGTGGTCATTTTCAACGTTCCCAGCAGTGTATAATGGGGTGTAATTCTTAAATGGGTTATCAATGATAATACCCCCATGTTGTAGCTAACAGTCTACACTTAGAACCTCAGACGTTGTTTCATTTCAAACTGAATGTGCAGGAGTACAGGGCCAAAACAACCAAACTTGTTTCTGTCCAAATTCCTATGAAATGTACTGTATGTTTAAATGTGGTGTGTCAGAAAATAGGAAGGCAGTATCAAGGGCTTCTAATAAGGAATTCTTCAGACTTTTAATGGTGATCGGTGAAAAACATCAGAGGTACAATAAAAAAAAAATCCATACTTTCAGGCATATAAACAAGGCACCTTCCACCAAACCTATAGGGTCATGTCAACCTTAAAACTTACAAGACGTGTTGTCACATTTGTTGTCTTTTCTTTGGACAAATGGTTCACTGATGATGTAGATGAACAGCTCCCCCTCACTAGTTACTGCTATACTCTCCAGATTAGGTGTCTGCTTTCTACTCACCCCCGCCTTTTCTATAGATATAATTTTAACTGGACTTACAGAGCTGAAAATCTTAAGGTTTGAAAGCATTTCATGATATGGTGTGATGGTGCTTTGAACAGCTGCTTTTCCCCCAAAGTTGCCCTTTAACACTTTAAGCTCCAGGTCATAGCAGCCCTAGTAGTATGAACACTCTGTTGACCAGGATGGAGTTCACCAGCCCCATGGATGTGTAGGTGGTGAATATGTATGGCACCTCGATCTCCTTCCTTCTCCTGGTGTCTCTGTCTTTCGTAGACATCCCATACCAGGAACACAGCACACGCAGACTGGCCGTCTTCACCGCCTGCCGGGTCCCCACCAACACCGCAACGCCCAGTGCAAAGCGGGCGCAGCCCATAGCCAGGCCGCCCAGGGACAGCGCAGGCAGGGGCACCGGTAGGACCCCCTGGGGCTCGAATGTCTCCCCCAGCCTCTCGTTCACCCAGTAGCCCATTGAGCAGCCTGCACTCACCCCCAGGATGGTGGTGGTGTCCCCCCGCGTGGTGGTGTAATGGTCTAGCTCGGGGTATGTGTAGCTCAGGAAGAGGGGCAGTGCCAATGCAACCACGGGGGAGAGAGGGGAGGTGAGCTGGAAACGGTCGAAGGTTTCCCAGCATGGGTAGGTGAGCAGTATCAACGTGGCGGAGATCAGAGCACCGCTGACGACATCCTGAAGACGGCGGGGAGGGAAGAGAAGGATTGTCACAAGAGCCACGCTGCTTCTGCTGACAGGAAGACCAGGAGAGTGCGCTTCCTAGGCTGATTGGATCTCCACACTGATGAGGTTATCTTTATGTAACTGTTGCCCTGGGCACTCCAACTGAGGTCCCATTACAAAAACGTAAAGTAATAATTACTCAATAACTACTCAATTGTCCCCTTAGCGTTTCAAAAACCAAGCAACTATCCCAACATGCTGAGGTTCCCAGGTTCTAAGCCGGCAGAGGCTGGAGTTACTCCTTATTCCCCCCTGGATTCTGGGAACCTTCAAATAGGTTTCTTGCGGGTGGGGTTACAGATTTTTGTAAGACTAAGAGGAGTGGCAACCAGACGTAAAGAATGAATTATACATCCTGCGATGGTTTCAAATGTTTTATGCAGCACCTGGTAGGGCAGAGGAGACTTACCAGGGCAGAGTGCATGCCGGTGTACAGACGACTCAGACACACCAACAAAGACAGCAACGCCGCCACAAACAGGCCCACTTCAAACCGGAACTGTGGACAGACGTTCACACACGCATATAATGGATCGTCTAAAATGCCAGAACTGCAAGAATTCCCAACATTCCTCAGCAGGCCTACAGACGAATTGCAACCCGGGGGGGAAATGTAGTCTAGTTATCCCTATCCAATTCTTACAGATGTGCAGAAGGTTCTAGGAGTAGGGACAGGGACAGACAATTCATGCTGCAGGAGTAGCTTGTGGGTCTGCACACACGCATCTATCAAGTAGAAAGAAATGCTTGCCATTTTTGTATGATCCCTGAGGAAACGGGACCGACACACTCGGGTGCGGGTACATATGAGAACGTTTGGCTGCCTGCTAGAAAAATAACCAACATATTAAGAAAAAGAAAATGGGCTAATCCGGTGACTGAAACCTGTCTATAGAGTATAGGAGGTGTTCCTGGGCAAAGTCCTCATCTTCCATCTCTTTCTCACCTCTCTTTCCTTCCCTTTCCTCCTGTCTGTCTTTCTCTCTGTTGGTGTTTGATCAAGTCATTTAGTCAATCCCCCCTCAAGACAACTGCAACTCTGTCACCCATCCATTCTGCTAGAACTTTGACGTATGGTCTGTCCAGGAGTCCCCCTCTCATTGTGTCTCCCTTCACCTCCCCTTCCCGTCTCCCTGCTCTTATATAATGTACCTAGTTGTGGTTTTGTTTCCCATCATCTTAAGAACAGTGAGGAGGAGAGCCCATGTGTATTCATTGACCACCACCCCCCCCCTCCTCTGTTGTTCCTGTGTCTGTAACTTCCCCTTGCAGCTGGGTGCCTTTCAGGGGAAGTTAATGAAGAGAGGACTCTGAATGGACACAAAGGATGCTGGGACGGCGGGGCCACTTTGTGATTGACGGTCACGGCCTTTCACCCCTCAGAGGAGATGGCCTCAGGCCATTCAGGCCACTACCCCGGACTGCGACACATCTATCGGTGTGTGCTCTCAGAGGCAGAAACCATGTCCCCGTACGCACCGAACATTGGCTTCCGTAGCTCTGTGCCTTCTCCGACCCCTCCCAAAAAACGGATGGGAGTGTGTGCGAGAGACAGGAAGGGAGAGATTGACAGTCATTTACGGTCTGAAGCCTATCAGAGGACCAAACGGCATGTGTGTGTGTCTGGTCTAATGGTGACTAACGGTGCTGGGCCACCTCGCCCGACGTGTTCTAGGCGGGACCTCTCCCTCGTACTGAGTGAGCCCAAGTGGGCAGAGGACCCGTGGTGCCCGCACCGGCCTCACCTGGACCCGTGACGTGGCGCTGAGGAGCAGGGTGAAGAAGATGGCGACGGCGGCCATGGCGTGGGTGGAGGGGAGACCGTACTCTGCGTCAACGCGCCTCTCCAGCTTCACCACCGGGGGAGACAGGGGGCGGGGCAGCTTCAGCACGTCCTTCAGGGCCTGGCCGATGTACATCACCATCTGAGGAGGAGGAGGTCCGGGTCCACAGGGGCTTGAGAACCCAAATGGGCACGCTGGTCATATCTCTCCTGCGTTCACCTGTCTGAAGATAGCGCTACGCAGCACGTGAAACCCTTCATGATACTAACTCCACCGTCCCATCCTCTATTAAGAAAGGACACACGGCATTCAATGAATAAGTCATGCCTCCGTCGGTAGCAACACATTTGCAGGATGCGCGTTGCAGTTCTTTAAAAGGAGTCTGCTGTTGCCCAGTAACACAATCTACCGTAAGAATCAAAAGTGAGCTGCTGACCCTGTGTCTTCCTATGTTGGTGGCTGGCTTCCCCAGACGGCACACAGACCGTCTGGATCAGATACAACGGTGGTGGACCGGTCGAACCGGAACATGAGAGTTTTTATAGAAAAGCTCTGTTGTGTGGGGAGGGAGGGGGGGGGGGCAAAGACTGAACACCGGTCAGACTAAACACTGTCTGGTGCACATCCTCGGGAGATGGCACTAGTGCCGCCCAGGCTGGAGCTTTATTTATAGCTCTGCCTTTTATATTTAATGACTGGCTGGCAGAGAGAGCGAGAGTTGGGGAGAGTGAACGGGGGGGGTGTGAGAGGGTGATAGCAAAGAGACTGAGAGTGAAAGCAGGAGAGTAAGCAAGACATTTATGAAAGTGGGAGAGAGTGATAAGCATGCGGTAGACGGAGACACAAAGGTATGTGGCTGAGCTGGGGAATGATATGTAGGCGGCCATAACGACTCCTGAGCACAGGGACAGGAGAAGATCATCGCTATGTGTCTGAGTAATCATTGTCTCATGACAAATAAATGCAGCCAATGGGCCGCTTATCATGGTTAACGTAGCGACAGGAGATTATAGACTGACTTTGGGCACACTGCTCTTTCCCACCAAGATATGTGGAATACTTGTCACACTGATGTTAATGGGCTGCAGTGCAGCATTCCACACCACAGTGCCCTCTAATCCCAGATGTCCAGGACTGAACTGTCCCCCAGCTACCACAAGTGGATCCTGGACTTCCTGTGCGGCTGACCCGTGGGGGTTGTGAACCACACTACGGGGTGGATAATGCCATAGAGGTTCCAGTCATGGCCGGTTCTCTCTGCCAGAAGGCGGCTTTGGAGAAACGGGTCTCAGACCAACGGGCTCCTAGACAACCTCTACCTCCAAGAAATAAAACTGATGAACAGCTGGTCAATGTCTGCTCACCCTGACCAGTTACACTGCTGCACACTCCTAAACACCCACACACACACACTACTGGTCCAACCGCCTCCAGGATGAGACCACACACCGAGCATAACAGCACACCCCTGTCCGCCATTAAAACCGCAGTCAGAGTCTATCTGTCGTAGCGATACTCTCAACCTAAAGACGCACACACACACCCTCCTATTTGTGCGGGCTACATCAAAGCAAGAGACGGACCATCCACGTTCAGGTCAAAGACAGCGTGCCGCCTTAACCTGAGTGAATGAGAGTATTGACTAAGCCCGGTGCTGCTTTAGACTTTGATCTGTCAAGATAGGATAGGGTTGGGTTAGGGTTGGGTTAGCTGTTCCTCAGGGCAGAGGGTTGACCATCCAGCGCTCTCGGAGAACAGAGAGTCGCTTTGTTAAATGATTATGTAATAAACGCCGGCCAGTCCAATCACTGCATTCTCTAAGGAGATGACCAGTGTAGTGAGGGTCACTGTTTGTCATTTAAAGTGACAGGACGTTTAATCGCTGACAAAAGCCCTGTGTTGCCATGGCAGCTGACATTACCCTGTAGGCCAAGCACGTGTTGTGATAAAGAAGATCCGTGGGGGGGGGCTGGTTCTACAGGTCATAGCGAGTGTGCCTGCGTGTGTGTGTGAACCCTGGGTAGCACTAGCTCCACAATAGGAGGGGAGCTTTACAAGGTTGTAGAGTGGTCTACCCTGAAGGCAGCAAGACCAAATGGTCCCCATAGAGGGAGAACCTCAAAGCAAGATGAGGTCAATAAAACCGTCTGCCCAGACCAGGAACCACCTCAGGTTGGAATCTCTAACCGGACTCGGGACAACAGGAGCCACTTTAATAAATGTGTGTATGTATGTGGCCCCGGAGCCAGCGGTCGGCCAACAGGTGTGCACACGCAAGGCACCAACAAACAAACAACCCAGTCACTCCTATCAGATGAATCTGTGTGACCCTGTGCTTCAGGGACGAAGCGCGGCATGTATACTGTTTTAACAATAGTTAGTCGTTTTTCCACTACTACTCGGAAGTGACACGTTGGGTCAGTGAATCGTCTTAGAAAAACCCATCATTTTTGGGACCCTTCTACACACTGTGGCACCAGTCGATCTGGCCCCTGTGGTCGAGGGGGGGCCCGATGGAGTCCGGACCAAGTCAGAGTGGGATGAAAGGTTGGGTCAGAAGAGGGGACGGGGGTGAGAGGTGAGGGATGAGGCGAAGAAGAGCTCCTTTGTCTCGCCCAACTTCTCACGGATACGATGGCTCTTAAGGTTTTATGGGACTTTCAAGAAGGCCAACTGTCCATGACCTCAAACACAAAATGTGGCATACCTTATCTTAGACTTACAGTGCAGGTGTTTCGATCAGGTCAGCATTTATTTATTGTAATAAACCACAGGTTTAAATTGAATAGGTAGCAGTGGAAAAGAAGGATGTATGTGCATTTCGGATCAATCTGAATGTTCTCACCGCCCAGATGTTGACGAGGCGTCTACAGAG
This sequence comes from Novumbra hubbsi, assembly GCA_016801125.1. Lineage (NCBI taxonomy): Eukaryota > Metazoa > Chordata > Actinopteri > Esociformes > Umbridae > Novumbra > Novumbra hubbsi. The sequence goes on along the minus strand of JACXGK010002618.1, from coordinate 42,643 downwards.
GAAGGGGTCCAGGTTCCAGTGGAAGCAGGGGAGGAAGGTGATGTAGAAGACCTCATGACCCAGACCAGCTGACAAGCGGAACAGGAAGTAGAGCAGCCAGTTCCTTACCTCATATTGGGGTCCAGACACCTGTTTGGAAAAATGTAGGAACTCACTTAGAAGACTACAAATACAATATCCCTGGGCCACAGCAAGCATTCACTGTGAATAAAATATTGTATATAAAAAGGTGGTGTATTAGATCACATATCAACCGGTCCCGTACGTCCAAAGCCTAAAACCTATTGGTCCAAAATGGTTGCAGTAGAGAAATGGATTGCACTATACATAACTATATAGCTACTTTTATGTTTATTATATTGTAGGAGATTCACTGCCTTCTGAAAGGTATTTTGTTGTGGTTACAGAATTTATTTAGTGTATAGGGGCCTGCTCAGGGAAGGCAAAAAAAACATAATTTGCATGGCTTCTGTGCTGGGGGTGTCTCCATTTAATTGTAATGAAACCTGTTAGTTCATGGTTGAATTGAATGCCAAACAGGAATGTAATGGACAGTTTACTATCTGTATTCTTCATGCAATAAGCTCAAATTAAGTGTTTGTGCTATACTTGTATAATATTGTTATGTATTGTGTCATGTGTTTTATTTTGTTGTATATTGATAAGTCTACTTGTCCTTTAGATATTTGCACAAATATAAAAATGGCGAGGGGATCAAGCAAACATGAAAGAGACCTAATCTTGAAATCCCATATGGAATAAATGGTGTAAGAACAGAAAAGAACGCAGAGACGTTTGTCCAGGTGGGTTTTATGAGTCATACCATGTCAGTAAAGAGCTAATAAGATAATAATAAAGTATTGAATGCAAAGCAATAAAGTGTCTATTTGATATCCAATAACAACTAGTCAAAAATACCTTCACCAATATCAAAGTACTGAGAAATACTCTATCATGATTTGGAACTATACTATTGGATTAAAAATATCCTCCGAAATCCTACTAAAGAATTATACAGGACTGGTTCATATCAACATAATAACCTATAATACGAAATCCAATAAGAATCATATTGGATGGTTCAGAATCGTGCAGGAAAGCCTAGCATTATTGTTTAAAAAAATATATGACAATATCTTCAAGGTCAGACTAATACGAGGTTTCCCAATGCAACATGGTGAGCAAAATATTTACATAGACGCGTGTTTATGGTCTTTTCAAACAGGAAGATTTATTTTAGAATTCTTGTCAGACATCTTGTCATTCTTTACTCTTTTTTCCAATTACTTTCACGCAAAACTCACAAAAAGTGTACACTTACACCAACCTCGTAACCATTCTTCTTGTGTTGGTAATTTAAGTTGTTATCCTGCTGTTCATTTGTAATACCATTACCGAAATCCGCGTCTCGGCGCAGAGTCTCCTGCGGAAGGTGTGTACTGTTTGCGTTCTGACTGGCGGCTTCGACGGGGTATAGACCGCATAGCCTCTGGAACTTTGCCACAAGCTCCGAATCGTGCATATATTTAAGAAGTTTCAGCATGGCAACTCTTCAGCATGGCAACTCTTCCAGAATATCTTATAACATGTATGCGGATAGGCTGGCAGTTCAGACTCGTAGTGTTTCGCCGGACCTACGAGTTAGATTAGCCAGGTAAGGCTCATTACGGAAGAAAGTGTTCTCTAGGCTACTCTAGACAGGTGCTAACTTCGACTGCAACTAAATTAGCTAGATATTAAGAAATCATTAGTTGTGAAACGTCGCATAGGCTTAGAGAAACGTTAAGTACACCTAAACTGTCAGGGCGTGGCAAAAACCTGTTTGTAGTATTCAACTGTATACTTCAGTTGAGGTAGAAGCTAGGCAGGTGCGGTGGCGCAGGTGTGTGGAACACCCCCAATAAAGGGCTGCACCCCAACGTAAACGTTTAGACTATGTTAATAAGACCACCACATCACTTTGAACCCGATGTGTGTTTATTTGCTAAAATACTATAAGATATAAAAGTTTCCCCATTGAATATCGAAGGTTTTTCAAATTTGACTATTGTAGGCTGTACTTGTTTCTCTATTCCTTTTCAGGACCAAATGGCTGACCTAGGTCTAGGGTTTGGGAATAAGGTTTGCGTTCGTGCTGCCGAGCAAGTTTTGGGCATAAACATTTGGTTATTGAGGTAAACTTTAGGGTAAACCTTAGTTTAGGTTAAGTGTTATCAATTTCGGAAAAATACGTTTTTGTATAGCCTACTAAAAATGTGTCAATGCTAGATGTCTTTAACCAGTAAGGTATTGTGTTGTTGAACATAATTGTCCCATGCTGAACATAAACGCAAAATCGGCTAATGTTACAATCTGATGTATATCAAGGCGTAAACTGCCTATAGGCCAATGGCAAATTGGTTGTAAGCTAACATAGCCTAATAATATACACTTAACATTGTACTTCAATAGCCTACATACGATGGGACACATTTTATGACCAATGCAATTTGACCTTGATTGTTTGAACTAATGAGGAGCTTCTATTTATTTATGACGCATCCGTTTTAGCTGACATAATGGCGACGGACCGTGCGAGCTCAGCATCGGTTTTGTTACTGACTTTCTGCGAGGGTTGGAGTCCTCTCCCTAGACAGTTTTTTTACACCACCCGTCCGAGAGCAACTATGTGTGGATTGCAGCCTCCCTGTCTCCTCTCTGCGGGGTTAGCACATATCACTCCGGCGGATTTACACCAACCCTCGCGTGGAACAGTCATCACGAGCATTACATCACCGATTCCCACACCCGAAGACTAAAATGAGACCTTTGTTATTTTAACATCGGATCTGAACACTGATGCTGAGCCTGCGCCGGAATTTTCCTTTTTTTTTAAGCTGGATGTCGTGTGGATTATACAGATATACCAACAATGTTCACGTGGGCTAGATAATAAGATCATTGATTGCGCTTTTATGAACGGGGGATAGCAAAACAAGCACCGTCATCAGCATCTCTGTCGGCTCCTTTGTGTTTGGAAAGAATGTGAATAGCGAAAGATGACATGGCAGGGGTAGATTTGGAATCCAGTTTAGCGGAACCCCCGGGCGTGCTGGAGATTGCATTTCCTTACGAGGAGTATGAATGCAAAATATGCTACAATTATTTTGACCTTGACCGTCGTGCGCCCAAAATTTTAGAGTGCTTGCACACATTTTGCGAGGAGTGCTTAAACACTCTACATCTCCGGGAAGAGCGTCCATGGCGCATCAGCTGCCCAATATGTCGCCATCGGACGCCGGTGCCAGACTATCGGATACAAAATCTTCCAAATAATACGAAGGTAACGGAAGATTTTCCCTTGTACATTGACTCTGACCCTCTGCCTCAGGATGTTTTACCACTGTACCCACCGCCGTTACATCCCGCGTTGGTTGCCCTCAGGCGCGAGGAGGCATTAGGGGCGTCCACGAGCCAGGCTACCCCTTCTACTACCGTGTCCACCGCCACCACACTCTCCCAGGATTCCGTGCGCTATGACAGCTGTCAGAGCTGCAAGCGGGTGGCCCTGACTACAGGCTGTGTATGCGTGATTTTCTCCTTTCTGTCCATGTTGGTGCTGCTCTTCATGGGCCTGATCTTCGTGCACAGCCACAGTAGCCCGCCCTCGCCCGCGGGACCCATCTGCTTGTCGGTCGCCAGCATCCTAGCCATGTTCTCCGTGGTCGTCACGTGGCTAATCTGCTGGCTAAAATATAGACCGGATCACGAGACAGGCCGCTCGTCTGCCACGAATAACCGGAGGAACGCCTGATGAGGATGACGTTAATCATTTCGTTAACTCATGGTGATGATATTATGTTAATCATGATAACAATGTGATGTTTTTTGCGTGATTATGTACTGTATATATACCGCTGTATACTAGCCTAATGTTCCTCCTTCCCTTTACTTTTATAGAAATTGTCCAGAACAGCCTTTTAACAGTACCGAAAACACCCTAGGCCTTCATCTGCTTATCCAGCAGCAAGCCTAAAATATCATTGATATATTCTCACATGCATTTGGAAAGCTGTCTATTGTAGGCTCCTAATGACAATGGGTAAGGGTGACTGACATCTAAAAAAAGTTGCATGTCGCTCCCAGACTAGAACTTGAATAAACCGTATTCTACCTTGTAGGGTCTATTGTGACGGTTGAGTGGAGAATTGAAGAACTGATGACTTGGGTTTGATACAGTTTTCCTCAAAGGTAGGCATTACCCACAATGCCTCTCAACAGATGTTAACCTGTGGTCCCCGTCTTCCGTCTCACAGATGCACCAGTCCATGTTATTGTCTTGTGTGGTATATAATTCCACATACTTTTGTTTGAGATTTTTGTATCAAGGCCACAACTCGCCTACCGTTTGAGTCACTTGATTTGAGTAACGTAATATATTTAACCGAGAAAGCACTTATATGCGTTTTTTGTAAATACATTATATGCTAGCTATACTGAGATTTTTGGGGTGATGTGAAAATAGGAGATGTGTTCACTATTTAAATGTTCACTGCGTTTAGGTTACCAAGAGTATGTGTGGAATAGGCAGCAGCTGTAGGCCTTGTGTACGTCTTCCTGGCCTATCCCCTGCCCAGTCAGATCGCGATCATCGCCCTGGCCTATGGACGTTTTTATAAGTGTTCTCTTCTCATCCACCTGCATGTCAGCTGGTCATCCCCAGCGTTCCGACTGACCGGGGCCGGTGAACCCAAGGTGGCTTTCAGCCACTTCTGACCACTGTTGAGGGGAGCTGGCCTTTCCTCAGTTTTGTGAGGAGGCACGGATTGAGGCGTTCCCCTGATATGTGTCGGACAGAGCAAATAGCATGAGAGAGTTGTGGATGAAATGGTCTCCTTTAAGTCTGAGGGCGTGAAATCTTTAAAACAAAAAGTTATTGACTTAAATGTTTTGGTTCTGACAATATTTATCAACATGCCAGTGGTGGTAAAATCAGGACATTAAGGTCTGCATTGTAATAGTTCTACTTACATCCCTGCACAAAGGGTTTCAGACCACTAGTGAATCTGGCCAATCAACGATATTGTCAATTTCTATATTGCCAGAGATAGAAACAGATAACCAGCAATACTACTGAATAAAACAAGGTGTAGATTCATAAAGCCCTGAGGGTAATGCACTTTGTATTTACTTCATATGTACTCTGTGTAAAGCAGACAAACCCTTGTCTCCTGGTTGGGCCTTCCTCCAAGAGATCTATGTCTTCTGGGATTCATATAAAAATGTGCACGTAGGAGAAATATGGATTGTAGAGGGGTTTAGTAAGTCACTCACCATCCTACACAATCACTTTAACTTTGCCTCACAATCAAGTATGGATTTCGCCTTTAGGATGGCCACACCTGCTTCAACCATCCTGACCAGTATCACCTAGAGAAAATGCACTTTCACCCTCTTTTTTGAGTCAAATAAAGGGTATGTATTGATTATTATTGCATTAATGATGAATAAAAAAACGTGTTGATGTTTTTGAGTTTGACAAATGTCATTGTTGTTAATGTACCAACATGTATTTGCACATAATGTGACGTATGTGCTGTTTTACACAGTTCAGTAATAAAGAAAACATTACATTTTGTGTGCACTTCTCCTTACTTTTTACACTAACAATTAGTTATTAAAAATTGAGTTTTCATGCAAAAACTACCTTAAGTGTAATTTTTTATAGATGCAACAAGTCGTGGATTTCTAATCTGAAGACAGGGGGAACTGTACCACTTTCCCACGGACGCCCTCTGGTGGTAGGTAGAGCATAGACTACTTAGCACTTCAAAAAAAAAAAAGTTTGAGATTAGGATAGTTACAGAAAATCTAGATTATGTTGATCCCACTAGAAGGGTGGATTTATAAAAGTCTGAAAGGCACTAAAACACCAACATGTTAATTTATCTGAGGTTAGGAAGTTCAGAAAGAATACTAATAGTCAACATGTACAACAGTAGACTTATTTCGGTTTCCCTATGACAGTGTCAAATAGTAAAATCTTGTCTAGTAGATGGTGAGGTGCAGGCCTAAAGCACTCAAAGTTAGATTTTTTTATCATGACAATTTACCAAAATTATCCTAACTGATTTCTATATGGGGGAAAAGACTAAAAAACAGCTGGATTGTATTTATCCTTAATAGCTAGAAAGGGATCCGAGAATTTTTCTCTTGGACAACATTTTGTAATTATTTTTTTCATGCAAAAAATAAACAGTTACAAATAGTACACAAAACACAATATCTAAAATGCTTGTGGACTTCATTGCGTTCAGGAAGTATTCAGACCCCTTAACTTTTCCCACTTTTTGTTACCTTACGGCCTTATTCTAAAATGTAGTAAATATATTTTTCCTTATTAATCTAAAATATATTTTGGCAAAATCATACCCCCACACCAAAAATATCACATTTACATAAGCATCCAGACACTTTGCTAAACAGTTTGCGTTTAGGTGTATGCCATTTCCACTGATCATCTTTGAGATGTTATTACAACTTGATTGGAGTCCACCTGAGGTAAATTCATTTGATGGACATGATTTGGAAAGGCAGACACCTATCCGTATAAGGTCCCACAGTTGATACCGTCTGTCAGAGCAAAAAACAAGCCATGAAAAAGGAATTTTCTATAGATCTCAATGGGAATCATGTGAATGTATGTTCCATTGGAAGTTAAATGTGCCTAGAAATTGAGAACAACAGAAACATCTGTGTTTAGATTCTCTCTCTATAGGTCATGCTTTGCCAACCTCAGGAATGTTAAATGTTTACATAGACCATTTGGCATTGGGGTTCTTGTGGAAATGTGATCTGTGCTAGGTGGACACGCCCTTTAAGGTATATACCAACTAGCCACCATTCTTACAGTAAGATTGATTTGAACAGCCAAATGTATCACACTTACTGTGATACATTCAATAAAAGTTGAATTCCGTCCCTTGACTTTCAACGGGTATGTGACTAACTAGAGACCACTATTCGAAAAGGCTGTATTTCTTACAGCTCCAAGACGGGATTGTGTCAATACTCCGATTCTGGGAAGGGTACCAAATAATTTTTTAAGCATAAAAGATCTCAAAGAACATCATTATTGAATGGAAGAAAATCGGAACCACCAACTCTCTTCCTAAAGCCAGGCGCCAGATGAAACTAGGCAATGGTGAGAGAAGGGCCTTGGTCAGGAAGATGACCAAGACCCTGATAGTCCTTCTGACATAGCTCCTAAGTTCCTGTGTGGAGACAAAAAAGCCTTTCAGAAGGACAACCACCTCTGCAACACTCAACTAGTCATGCATTTATGGAGTGGCAAGATAGAAAACACTAAGTAAAAGGCACATGTAAGCCTGCTTTTACCAAAAAGCACCTAAAGGACTAAAAAACCCAACATTCTCTGGTCTAATTCAACCATGAATAAACTGTTTGCCAAAAAGTTTCCTTTAAGCAAGGGTCATGTCTAAAGGAAACCAGGTACTGCTCATCGCTTGACCAATATCATCCCTATGGTGAAGCACGGTTCTGACCAGTCTCCCAGTCTTTGTATTTGTTGGAGCCTGTCGTTCCAACACATACAGTTCAAACAAAAGGGAAGAATCCAAATATCTGTTTTTGCCTATTTATTTGCCTCTCTTTCAACAGTAAAAACATAAATTTCTCATACGTGTAACAGCCAACAAAGACGTGTTACAGCCAACATGAGTGTGTACCTTTCCGTATGTGTGGTGTGTTGGTTTGATTGAAAACTGTTTATGCTCTCCGACACAATAATTCTCCCCATTATCTCACCTGTCAGCCATGTATAATTAGTAGCCCCATTAAATCGAAGAGGTGGGTCAGACAGGTGCCAAAGTAGAAGGTATGTTCGTGGCTCTAAGGGGGGGAAAGTAATAATAAAATAATATGTATAAAACAAAACAATGATGGAATCCTTCATTCCAGACCCTAATTGTGGCTGCGCCATTGCAAAACAATTGGAACACTTTTACAAAAAGAGCCCAAATATATTTGGACTTGCATCACAATGTGGAATAATAATACCTAGTTTCTACACCTCATAGTCCTCTTGTGTGTGTCTGTCCTTTGTGACCCACGAAGGGTCATGTTATTTTATGCCAGAGTAAAGTATCTTTAAGTGTGGGTCTTTTGCAGTTTCTTGCTTGATCTGTCAGTCCAAGATACTTGTCTTGATCTTTAGGAGTGCACTTCTTGCCTGACCCTTAGAAACTGAGAGTGGCTTGATTGCTCGGGCATGATTTACGAAGTGTCAAATCATCCGCAATCAGCACAACCTCCTCGTTGATAAGATCTTTTTGAGAGATTCCATTTTGGGCACTGCATTAATGGAAGAAAATCTCTGAGCCAGGTAGCATAAGGTGGTTTGGGATCGTGAGACACCATGGTAATCGTACAATCCGGTAAAACAGTTACTTCACAAAAAGTGGAAGCTTTTTGTCATCTAGTGTTTTCCATCTGAGGACTGACGTTAGCACGGATTTTACATGACGTGGCTCGGCTTGCAAGGCAGGTGCATATTACTCCATATCGTTTAACCTTACTTTTTTCCCACCTTACATCAATGGGTCTAATCCGTTGCAAAGTGTGTGAACGGTGGCAGGTCTTGTGAAAAACCCTTGGGAAGATCAGCCATCTTCTGCTCCCCTACTTTAGCCCGCTGGCGTCAACAGAACACCTTATTAATTACTCTTCTGGCAGCAGAATTTGCTCACACAATTGAATATGTTTTACTCAAATTAAAAAGCATGTGACTCAGTCCGCTGAGAGCAAGGTGGTCATGAATGTGTCTCAGAATGAGCTTTGAGAGGTAACTGCCTTTGGGCAAGATGATGGGATGCTTTGTTTTCTGGCATTGCTGCCTTACACATCTGACCTCTTAACAAGCCATAAACAAGACAGCTGTTACTGACAGTAAAGATTTTGGCCTTTAATAGATTTATTTCATCGAGACCCAATGTGTGATTTTATTGTTCCCTTCAGTAGTTTTGAGAAGAGTATAATCTTGTTTCCTTTGACTATTTATTGACCTTGTCAAGTTCTGCTGGTGAACACTCTTTGCACCAAGCCTATAATCATCTCTGATTTGTGCCATCCTAGTTTATTAGAAGGTCTATTGCGACAGATCTCCAGGGGTTGATAGATTGAACCTTCCTAAATTTCCTGGAGCCCTAGTCATTGCCTCTGCATCAGTATTCCTGCCATGGGTTTGTGTCTTTACACTGATTTGTGATGAAACTCTGTGGTCTCTGTATTTATCCCATACCTTCTACTTGGCAGTGGCTTCTGCAATGTCATTTTACAATTCCATTTATTCCCTTTTCTGAGTATGAATTTGCATTGTTTCATTGTTTTTGTCAACTTAGTCAAGACATTGAATTCATTCATATTTCTTGTCACTGCACTAAGCGTAGCTCTTTGTGAGCCAATCGACTTTGTCAATTCTTTAATCCTTTGTGCTTCCAAGTTCATTTTCACCAGCCATGGCAGGCTAAACCTAAGTTTCACATGAGACATACACCGATCAGCCAAAACATTATGACCACCCGCTCATATTGTATAGGTACCCCCTTTTGCCACCAAAACAGCCCTTACCCGTCAAGGCATGGACCCCACAAGACCTCTGAAGGTGGTCTGTGGTATCTGGCACCACATCTTGCCACAGATCCTTTAAGTCCTGTACGTTGCGAGGTAGTGCCTCCATGGATTGGATTTGTTTGTTCCTCAAACCATTCCTGAACCATTTTTGCTTTGTGGCAGGGCACATTAAAGAGGCCAATGAATGGCAGGAACCAAGGTTTCCCAGCAGAACTTTGCCCAAAGCATCACACTGCCTCCACCAGCTTGCCTTCGTCTCATAGTGCATCCTGGTGCCATGTGTTCTCCAGGTAAGTGCCACCCACGCTCTCGGCCATCCATGTGATAAAAAAAACAGGATTCATCACACCAGACCACCTTGTTCCATTGCCTCGTGGTTCGGTTCTGAGGCCCACATTCGGTATTGGACAGGGGTCAGCCTGGGCACCCTTACTGGTTTGCGGCTACGCAGCCCCATGCACAACAAACTGTGATGCACTTAGCTTGTCTGTTGGATTGGACCACGCGAGCCAGCTGCCTCTCCTCACATGCATTAAGCCCTTTGCCGCCCATGGCCCCGTCTCCGGTTCACCACTTTAGTACACTTTAAGTACTGACCCCTGCATACTGGGACCACCCCACAGGAGCTGTAGTTTTTTAGGTGATCTGACCCAGTCATCAAGCCATCACAATTTGGCCCTTGTCAAAGTTACTCAGATATTTACACTTGCCCATTCTTTCCGTTTCGAACACATCAACTTTGAGGAAAGATTTCCACATGTCTAATATATCCCACCCACTGACAGGTGCCATGATGATGAGATTATTAGTGGTCATGTTACTCCTGATTGGTGTAAACATCAGCAATGTCAACAACTGATCAGGGGTTCAGGTATTACAGTCCCGTTATGTATTTATATTTATATTTACACAACTGTAAATATACTTATTTGCCGCACACAGCAATCGTATTAAGGGAAATCTCCGCACATCCATAGATGTACTCACCACTTCAATTCAATATTTAGGGTTAGGATGTTCAATCATGAATCATGTGATTCCAGAGCGCGGTAGTGTTCACTGTCCAACGCATAGCCCTTTGAATCCGAGGGTTCCAAACAGTCTTATGCGCGAAATCCAGCGCATAGTTTTCAACTTCATGTTCTGGCAATACGTCTGTTCTTGATGGCATTTACTCGCGTCCAGGGGGTAGTTCCAACGCACATAGGCCAAGATGGGAAGAATCCAAATACGGTTTGTCTATTTATTTGTCTCTTTTTCAACGGTGAAAACATACATTTCTCACATGTGTTTAAATTGTGTGTATATTTCCGTATGTGTGGTTTGTTTGTTTGAAAACTGTTCATGCGCCACAGCAAAATAGTTCTCCCTACTATCTCACCTGTCAGCCATATATAATCAGTAGCCCAATTAATCAAAGGGGTTCAGACAGGTGCCAAAGTAGAAGGTATGTTCGTGGAACTGAGGGGGGGGGGGAAGTATAATGATAGGTAAAATGCAAACATAAAGAATGGCTCATACACATCTTTCCATCTTTAAAATGGCTCTTGCGTTTAATGCTAGGGAACACATCTGTGAGTTATATCCGCTTATTAGGCCTACTGGTTGCCATCCGCTCCACCGCTGTATTTGCTAACCATCGAGGCGTGTCCAACCCTCCCTACAATAAGCAGACGCTAAATGTACACACGCACGATCTAGTCGTTACGATGTAGTTTTGCATATCCACATTTTGTTAGTATAAATGTCTCAAAAGGACAAGGCATAATAGTTTTATTTGTATTTAATGTATGTGTAAATTATTATTGTTTTGACAAAAAGTTTACGTAAAGAGATTTCTCTCTGACTCGTAATTCAGCTAATTTACTTCTCATCAAGCTATATTTCTGACTTTGAATTTCATCCCCGGTAATGGATTCGACACGGAGATTCTGTGTCGCTTTCAAGAAGGCCAAGGTATGCATCATCACTCTCTATTTTCATTCGTTCCCTCTGTTTTTTCAGTGTAAAATATCCAGTTTCCATAAGTTCAATGACCCTCAAAATCGCCACGTTTGCAAATGTAAGATAAATGTTTTGCCAGTATGTCCAAGAAGATGACGCTATAAACTAAAAAATCTTGCAGGGTAATTTAATTAAAAAACCATCCCAATCCATTGGTAGTGTTCTATATTGCTAGCTGGGGTGTTGTATTGACCAGATGATCTAGTTTAAAAGAATGTTTTATATACGTTTTTATATTTGAAAAACTTTAGAATAACACTATGTTAGCAGCCTTCCATAAATAACGTTATTACTGTATGTTAATTATGCCATGTTCTCACCCGCAAGTTCATCAATGCATGACACCCAACACGCGTTGAATCCAATCGAATATAAATATGTCAAATGGAATATAAAAGAAATAAGCCTAGATCAATTCGTAGGCCTCTCAATTGTTGACCTCAAAATAGGAATTGTTCCGTGTTCACACCTTATGTAAATATGAAATCAATTTACATAACTAATATTCTCCTTATGGTTTAAATAGCACTCGTTGGAATACATTAATCTGCTCCATAACACGTGAAGGGACCCCTGTTCCCGCCGTGGTTATGGTACGCGCACCGTGCGTTCCAAAGGAAAATACATTGTAATCGTTTTTTTTAAGTTGCAAACGAGGCAAATGTTATTGATTAATCATAGCTAGCGGTAAACGCATTTTCTGCGTAAAAAAAACATATTTTAGATCTCCCGGAGGGGTTCCCAATTGGTCTCAGTAGTGACATCACTGGGTTGCAGAGGTGGACATAAAATGCTCTAGTCTTTAGGTGCGTAATTTAGAGTGTTTCCGATCCCGCAAGCTTTGTTTCAACATCAGTAGTCCAAATATTACGCACATTTCCAAATCCGGACAGTGGGTACCTTACCTCCATCATCACCTTGATATTCGTAATCGGATAACGGAACGGTTTGACTGCTGATAGGAGTAGCATTGATATAATTATACAAATTTGCCTTGTGGATTTTCATTTCAAAAGATTAAACCAAAAAAAGGATATTTCTGAATGACATGGTTAACATAATCCAACATCATCGAAAACCCATGACCATCCTGAAGATATCATATTATGCACTGTAAAGCATGTGACCTACTGTATGCAACTTAAACAATATGCCTAATAAGCATCTTAAACGAGCGCTTTTGCATTGGACGATAAAACATTATTATGAGTTTTCCAGTCAGTGTCGAACCACGAGAACGTCTATCTCACCTACTTAAACACAATGGTTCCCCTTTTTTGCTCTCCTCTTCGAGTTAATTTGAACTGTCTGAGAGTTGTAATATTGTTGTTGCAATATTCTATATTTGCTTAAATATCGACATTACCTCGGGAACATTGATTGTAGATTCAATACAACAATAACTTTGTACTTATCCAATCACAAGTGCATGGAATATTTGCACTTGTTTGAGATGGATGTCAATTTAAATAGTTTATAGTTAGTTTAGCAGTTATTTTCAGGGGTTCAATACGTCAATGATAAAGCATTAGTTTCAATGCTTATCATTAATGACATCCTGCCTTTGTCGGGGTTTCCATGCTTATTACTAATCACTAAGAAAACGTGTTTATTTTTTATGTTTTTATGTTGAGCTTTCCTGCCTTATGTCAGGATTTCCTGATGTCACTGGGCCGTGAATAAAAACCTTAGGATTTGAATAATAATAAAATGTGGTCATAAAGAGTTTACCTAATTGTTTAAACTGATTCAATTAAGCATTCACTTAGTGAGGGATACGTTATTTCTTGCATCAATAATTTCTATGTCAGTCATCGATTGGTATCTCTCAAAATCATCGGTGAGTATCTCTTGAAGAGATACTGTTAAAACAACACCATCTGTTTGTTGTACCTTGTACCTAACACCTTGGGCTGAACAATTTAATGTTCTTAGAAAGTCTAAAAGCAAATAGATAAACAGTTTGAGTTTACAATCTGAACACTGGCCGTTTTCAATGACGGTTAGAAAGTGTTTATTAATGTGCAACAATCAAAACAATTGTTTTTACTGTATAAACACATTAGTTTAATCTGAGAAAAACTGAAATAAACCTTACAGTACTTTTCCAACCAACCAAGCGGTTGAGGTCCTTAAGATAGACGGTGGAGGCATGACATTTTGTTGTCTGAAATCAAAAGTGGGGAATGAAAACTGTCAGCTCCTGTGATTGATGTGGGGGGAGGGGGGGGGGGGTTGAGCAGAG
>JACXGK010002618.1:0-28664 GCA_016801125.1 Novumbra hubbsi | reverse complement strand
ACGGCTCTCCTGGCGTCGTACCCTGCTGGTGCGCGAGTACCCGTCAGACGGTCGTGCGCATCTAGAAGCAATAATAAATTCCTACGTGCACTAACTTTTGTAGCATTTAGTTTTTTTCCGGCCATGGTGTGAAAACAAATGGGTTCATGTCCTCTAAAAGAATGTATATGCTGTTGTATGTTGAGTGACTTGGTCATTACGGTAGTATAAAAGCGCATCTGTATTTTTATAAACATCTGCGCATCTACTTGTGATCTAAGAGGGTGTCACATCTGTCAGTAATATGATTGAAGACAGTTCCTCAATCCTGATCCTTGCAACCACTCTGATAACTCAGAGGAAGAAACTTTCCCACATTAACCAATCATTGGGCACGATCAAGAACCGGACTGCGTCCTCAAAACCAATCACAGAGCCTGGATCGCTGATGGGAAAGAAGAGCCGCACAACTAATAAATGTTCTCTAGGTTTTGACCATCTTTCCTCAATCTGAACATGTGTCAACAACAAAAGTGACGACAACAACGTTCATGATTATCAATGACATCGCCGACTCCATCGAACCCAAGTTTCTCTTGTTTGATTAAACATCAACGAGTAATATAGGAACACATCTGAAGTCTACTTCCAGTTTCTTGCTGGCTTAGTAACTTCGACTCTTTTCATCTGAAGGCGGGCGTGTTTTTTTTTCTTTCCCGGGACGCTGGATCCTGTGTAGCCCTGTGGCAATACCCTTCCAAAGGCTTATATTCGTGGAATACAAGGCGTTTCTATTTGGAATTCTCTATACCGGAGAAGCTCCCTCTTCGGCCACTTCTCGTCCTCTTCTCTGGCGGGAGGTTAGCGAAAGGCATAGGGTTGTGGAGGTATGAATGCGTTGGCTGGGGCTTTACCAAGGATGATGCGCCCCACGCTGGCTCAGAACTACCCCCGCAGCGGCTTCCCACTGGAAGGTAAAATCTAAATTCGAAATAACTTTTTTTAACACTGCTTCCGGGTAAATCTTGGCTTCTATGCCCAATAACTAATTCAACAGTGCTTCACATACTCAGTGCATTCAACTCTACGGGATAGGCCCCCTCCTAAACAAACGCTGTTGTGTCCAGGTTTTCTCTTTGCTGTCGACTGTAAAGGTACCCGCTCAAGCTCTTTTTTGTTTGAATGTTTTTTCAATTCCATTCGGATGCAAAGTGATTACAATGATCACCTTCTATTGGATTTGATTATTTGAAGGTCTATAGTCGTTATTTAAATTTTCTATTAATTTGTTCCTGTTATCATAATCTCTGAAAACAAAGTAGCCGTTTGTTGACCATTACCTGGGGAATATATTTACACTATTGCTAGATATATTAGCCTATATTAGAACGTATCAAGGAAACTTTTAAGGTTTTTTTTTCAGTATATTCTTTTATAAGCTATATGTATGTATATATATATATATACATATATATATATATATATGTATTGTTATATAATAATAGCCTTGTTCTATCCCTATATATTAAGTTAGATTAATTGTTTTATAGTAAGCTGTATGATGGGAAAAAAGTTGTTATATTCTAGGCCTGGAGACATTTGTTGACAATTTTACTTTTTCTTTTACTCAGTTTCTACCCCGTTAGGTCAAGGCAGAATGAACCAGCTGGGTGGAGTTTTCATAAATGGCAGACCTTTGCCTAACCATATCCGACATAAGATTGTGGAAATGGCCCACCATGGCATCAGGCCGTGCGTAATCTCCCGTCAACTTCGGGTCTCTCACGGATGCGTGTCCAAAATCCTCTGCCGGTACCAGGAGACTGGCTCCATTCGACCCGGGGCCATAGGAGGGAGCAAACCCAAGGTAACCCGCACGAGGCGCCCAGCGCAAAGTGAACGTATTGGGTTTGGAATAGGTCAAATGAATTTTATTTGTCTTCAAAAAACTTTTTCTTTCGTGTTGAAAAGCATATGGGAGGCATAAAGTGTTGTAAATAAGTACAATAATAGATATGTTAATTGTGCGTTTACATCGTTTACTCTTTACTTAGCAGGGAACTACGCCTGATGTGGAGAAGAGAATAGAGGATTACAAGCGGGACAATCCGGGTATGTTTAGCTGGGAGATTCGGGATAAATTACTGAAGGATGGGATTTGTGACCGGAACACCGTTCCATCAGGTAAAAGGAAACTTCTCTCAGAATTGCTGCCCATTGAAATGGCCCTTCTACCCTAGATTGTTCATCATCCTGGTCAACATCATCACCATCATCATCGTCTTAATGATTTTATTGGGCATAATAATCTATTTTCGTTGTCAATAATCGACGGTGGGCTTATTTTTTATTCACCAGTGCTCTAATTTCTTGTAACAGTGAGCTCTATCAGTCGCATCATCAGGAGTAAATTCGGAGGGAAGGGAGATGATGATGATGATGAAGTTGAAATCGAGAAAAAGGAGTTAGAAGACAACGAACGACGGGCCAAACACAGCATCGAGGGCATCTTAGGAGACCGATGTGAGTGCAATCATAATTTTTTGTCTCTCGCAAATTGTGTGAGGCTGTTACTTGTTGCATAAATGCTTTCCTCACGCACACAAAGTATTTTATTTTTTACAAAAGAGAAAATCACTCCATCACCGCTCATGCACCATATTAGTAACTTCAAAAATGTGTAAACATGTAAGGTTGTGATCTTGATGTTTATAAGCCTATTAACTTTCAAAAATCATTATTGATTTTGGCCTATGTGGCCTAGGTGTTATTGGCCAACTTTTTCATCACGGTTGAATGTGTCTCCTTGTGTGCTGACGGGTTTCCAGCCATTTTCACACTGCAGTCTGTCAGTCTCTTAAATTCTAAAAGGTTTCCGTTATAATAGAAATGTTTTTCTTGAATGCGGTTAGAGCACATGGAGTGTGTTTTGCTTTGTTGGCAAAATCGTAAAGTAGGCCTACAATTCATTGTTTTAAATTCGTTATCCATCTTTTTCCCGCTAATGCTTTTCCCATGAGGGCGTTTCCATAAATCAAACAGCAGGTGATAGCTTTTGTGTTAATGGGAGGATTGTGTGGGGGTGTGTGTGTATATGTGTCGGTGTGTGCAGGGTCACCCCGCCGCATAGGTCGAATAGATGACCCCCTAAATGGCCTTTCCACTTAAAATAAAAGGATGACTCTCCTCACCACTAAGTCTCAGGTTGCACCAGGTGCAATTTTTAAAATGTGTTTTGCAGCTTCTCTTATTATGTCAGTCAGTGACAATTACAAAAATGGTATATTGTAACTAGTCTAGACAGCTTTCTAAATTTGTGAGGTCTAACTTGTAGTTATCATGGCCAAATATTAAGACGCACACAAGATACCTCGAGGAGCTCCATTGATTTTTTTGGTCCTTCACAATCAAAACTCTTATTAACATAGCAGAAGTTGCAAAAGGCAAAATGTATAGAATTACATATTTAGAGAAATTCTCTCTTCTCTCTGCCCCATATTACCTAATATCGCCTGTTACTTTTTAACGTCTCCCGAAAACGTTTTAATCCGCGAATTTCAAAGCCAATAGCAAAATGTATAGAATTGCAGGAAATTAAGTCACCTACTGCTTCAAAAGCCTATAGGGCCGCCTGTGTGTGTGTGAGCGCGCGCGCGTGTATGTGTGTGTGAGCGCGCGTGTGTGCGCGTCGGAGAGGGATACAAAGTTATCTACGCACATCGCCATCCCGTTTTTTTAAGAATAGTGTTGTAATTATTATTGCCATTATTTTTGAAATATTCCCTACTAAATATATTTATGTTTTGAAGAACATAAACGTTTTTAACCATTTTCATTAAGTATTTCAAAGAAAGACGTGTCATAACATATTTTGTACGTTTTCATACGATATTTTATATACAATTATTCCTAGGCCTATTTCCATCTGAATGCCGTATTTGCTATCTCTACTGTAATCTCAGGCACAGTTAAATGAATTTGGAGAAAAAGACGGGGAGTTGGGAGAGACAAAACGTCCCAAATGAGTTGATCAAACATTTGTATAACTGTTCCATCTCTCACAAAGCCAGGCCTCAAGCACACAATTGGACACTTGAGGATGAACTTGGGAGACAAAGGCGCGTGAGTCCATTGAGACTCACGCTTCGCTTAAGCGCGGACAAAGCCAGGCTTCCCAGCAGCTTGGTCGCTATAAAAGAAGGCAACCTGTTTATTATTCAGTCAGAAGAGGAGAAGGAGATTCCCAACAATGGGCAGAGAAAAGACATTATGAGCTAGCAATGATAGATGAATTATTCAGGTCCACGAATAGCCGGTGCTCAGGCTAGGTCTAGAGACCGTTCACCATGGAGAAATGGCCGTTTTCACCTACAAAATGTTTCTTTTAGAGTCCTTTTAGGTTGTATAAAGAAGCCGAGAGCTTTTCAGCTAGGCTATCCTTTTCACACACACAGACACTCAGTCACTCACATACAACGTAGCATTCACGTAGCCTACCATATGAGTAGAGCGGCAAAAAGTAGCACAAATGTTACGGGGACTTATTATAGACTAATGTGTTTAGCAAAAACACACTTGTTATAGAAACATATATTCTGCTTAGTCCACAGTCAGCTATTTTTATGGATCAATGATCAATGTTGGCCTATATACATTATAAAATAACATTATGCAACGGGAATTAAGATAGATATGACTTCATGTAAAAATTGCGGATACTCTTTTGCAGTGGTCCCTTTCAAATCCCCGCTGCCAGAGAAAGTTAAAACAAATCTCCTTGGTTACTTGCTAAACAGTTTTCTTCTTTGGTTGTTGGACGGGTGATACTCGTCTGAAGGAAAATTCAATTTCCACCAATTTTTTAAATAGTCATTAGCAAACTAGTTAACTTTTGACATTGCTAGCTAAACTTCTAAGGAAATAATTATGTAAATAATGTTCTAATGGCCAAACATCAAGTTATGTCAACTGATTTTGCAATGATTTAAAAGACATGCACACCACAAACCAATGGTAAAACATGTATAGCAGTGGATGAAAAAAATTAATTCAAAGACTACAGTTTCTCTTGGCCCAGATACCTCTTTCAGTTTGAAAGATAAAATAAAATACAATTCTGCAACTTTGTTCAACTAAACGCCATATCAAGTAATCCATAGGCTATGCTATTAAGTTACCTTAAGCTATTAAGTGCCAATATTTGTTTCAAACAAGAATAAAAGTTAAAATATCCTACATATTTTGGACAGCTTAGACCAAATAATGAAATGTCAACCGTATAACATTATTCTTATCTCTTTACAGCTGAAAAATTTATGGACAAGTAGCCATAATGGCTCACATACCTTTCGACATATATTGCTATCGTTTTAATTTTAACTAAGGCATAGGTATTCACAATTTCACATCATAATATCACACTTTCAGAATAGTTCAGTGCACTTCAGAATTCGGATTTAGAGCATTTCACAACCTAGTTTAAAGTCAATGACTGTGGTGTAAACAAGGGAAATAGGAAAATTGAGTCAACACAACATGGTTAACGACATATTTGATGTATCGTGGAATGTGGTTGAATTACTGAACAATTAAAAATAAGGCAATTTTCCTACACAGTTACTGTGTCACTGACTGTTTTCCGTTACAATATATCTAATAACCTAATATTCCATCAACAATTCAAGTTAATGTAACTTAATTCCGTTATATACACTTGTGGATAATACATTTCAAGTTCCTAAACATTTGGTCGCTTAGGATTTCATTTTGAATTCGCAGAGCTAACGGTTAATAGGTAAACGTTTCTGTTTATTATGCGCACTCAGTAATTGGCAGATTATTTTATATTTTCAGCAATTTTAATCTTTTAATTGTTAGTAGTTCTCAATTTCAACAATGCTACAACGTTATTGTTTATTTCAAATGTTATGCATATATACTACTGGATGGTTAATGTAACGCGTAGGCTCTCCTGTATAAAGTATATGCATTGAAGTAGGATGCACATTGGCCTAGGTTTTTCCTCACATGTCTCTCAGATTAGAACCTTCTATTGTTATTTGATGATCTGTTCTTGCTTTCATATACATTAATAATGTCTTCTAAATGATTGTGATATTGTGCTATGT
Source organism: Novumbra hubbsi (assembly GCA_016801125.1). Taxonomy (NCBI): domain Eukaryota; kingdom Metazoa; phylum Chordata; class Actinopteri; order Esociformes; family Umbridae; genus Novumbra; species Novumbra hubbsi. The sequence continues at coordinate 22,557 of JACXGK010002618.1, read as the reverse complement.
CACATTTAATGATCGACGGAGTGTATTAAAGACTCCTTTGGTGAATGGGGACCAATGTTCTCCCCGGAGAGGCGCGCTTGGCCTCGAGCGGCGGTCACAATGGAACTCGCCAGTCGTCATGCGCACTAGTGCAAATACTCACGCATCATGCTCTCACCCCCTCGCGCTCTCAAAATCTCTTCAAGCGGATTAAATTGAGCCCTTTATTTCATTTTACTTTCATCTGGGGAGCGAATCCGCCCTCTGCCTCTGTTTCCTTCTTTTTCTCTGTATGCCTGCGGCGCACATTCATTTAATATCTACAGTTCATCTCCAGGTTTGCGACCGCTAACAAAAGAAAGTCAGTTTGTTGTAGAAAATCCCTAAATTAAGTTATCCATTAACCCATTCATAATCGGATGTATTTGGTTGTCAATGAGCTAATATCAAATAGTTGTATTAATTCCAAAATGTTTGCTATGCAAGACTTTCGGAATCCTTTAGAAACGTTTTAAAGTATTTCGTCTTTGAGGTAGGCTATATTTTGGCTTTCTTTGTATCAGTTTGCAATAGAATGGGCGACATGTTAGTAAAATGTTAGGTTAATTTAAAAAGCTATCGACAAATGGGAATTACCTTTAACACGACAATGGATTGACTTGAAACAGGAACAGCAAGCGTTTCCACTATCAACTGACTCATGTTGTATTTCAGTCCTGGGAGGCGCACGCTTTTACTTTGGATGCTGTTTGGTCCTGATACTGGCATATGGGCAGTGATCTCTGCAAAAAATGTTTAAGGACTTCGTTGTATCTACACTTGGGGTGTCTTACGTTTTTTCTGTCTGTTATTTTTAGGAAATGTTTAGATTTACAACTAAACGTAAGATCCGAAAATATGTTTCAGAGAAAACGCAAATCTTTTAAAATCGATAGAGTTCCTTTCGGTCACTCATCAGTTTTATATATATATATACATATATATAAATATATAATATAATATATTCAAATCTATTTAGACTCACCAAATGCCTAGCTCTTTCATATTTGAGATAATTTGGCACCTGGGCCCGTTTCCTTGCCTCACAAAATCTAAAACGTTAACATTGAGTTAATTAACCCTAGAAATTGAACTAATGGTGGATAATGTACACTACAAAGTGACCCCCCCCCCCTCCTCTCCCACATTTCCACATTTATTCTAAATCATACGCTGCTAATTAAAATTAGCCTGAGCAACACTGATGATACTACATACAGAGGAGCCTTGTTGGCCCATTTAAACCTAGACACACACAAAATGATCCTGCTGAAAGACAAACAGTCAAAGGGATAACTTTATTTGTGAAAGGGAATCCTGGAAAGGGCTAATTGAATAAGCCTGGGATTTTGGAAACCCTGCCATGGTGAGCGCAGTCATCATGTCATAATTAGGTTTATTGAGGCACATTCCGCCAATCTGCTGCCATTCTACCAGCTTTATTGTGCCCAGAGCCCGGCCAATAGGGAGTCAGGAGATGACAAAACATGAAAGGGCCAAAAGATTTAGCTGCTTTTGTCACAGAAACTGAGCAGGACTTTGTTTGTGTAAATACATTTGAGGAACTTGGGGTCCCCCGGTCCTAAGGCGAAGGATGGATGTTCTATAGAACGTAACATGTGGGCACATACTGAATTAGTGCCTGGAGAAGTGAGGGAGGGATATGGGCGGAGGAGAATGAGCAAAGATGCAGGAAACCGAGTGAGGAAGAGGGGAGGGAGAGTGAAGTGGTTGTTTGAGTGTTTAGGGCCTAGGTTTGTGGATTTAGGGTTCAAGTATTTGCTGAAAGGCCTATGATTGATTTGTAATGTTCTCACAGTGAAGCAGATAGAATCTCGCAGTCTGACCTCAAAATGTTTGCCCAGTGGAAGATAATGGGTAAAGTGAAAAAGATTTATGAAGTGAAAGTTCAGAAAGGTTACAAACTTCTTTAGGTAAAGCAAAAACTTCACAAAGTTGGGCTTAGGCCTTCTGTATGTGTACTATATAGATATACATGTATTGTACTCTTACATAACGTAGACTTAATTATGAGTTTACCAAAAAGCAGGAGGTGGTTCAGTTGATGTTTTCTCTTTCAGTGCCAAGTTTCAGTAAATGTCACAGTAGCCAGTAGCCGTTTTGACATTGCTAAGTATTGAACAACCAGGTATATGCAAGTGACTTTTGTTATCTTAACTATACTAAACATTTGAAAAAACTGGAGCCTAATCAAACCCACACACAAGTCTATTGAATAATGAAATAATTCACAAGCATTTGTTTTCACTGAAAGTTTTTTTTGCTAGTTCACTCATTACACCATAGCTTTAAGAAAAGCACACTAGTTGCCAACATCACTTCATCAGTTAAGGTTAGCCTATGGAAAATGAATGATTTGTCTGCCTCTCTTATATGAATAAGCTCTTACAACATTTCTACTCAGCAGTATTCATTTTTATCAGTATCACGCAAGTTGTTTATATGTGATATAACAAAAAGCAGCTTATTGGTGTAAATGTGGGTATAAGTCTTTTTTAAATTGAAACAGTATAATTCCCCCAAACAATTTTTATTACAATGATTCATTCAGTCCGATTGACTGTAGCTTACTGATGAAAACGAAGTAGTAATGTAATTTACTTTTAGCTACAAGCGATATATTATGTTATTGTATTATGTATTTGCAGCCTTTTAACATATGACCTGATTGATCCCTTCATAGGCCATACACCCCCCCCAGCTGGACATTAGTCTGGTGTGAACGGTCTTTTGAATAGTGGTGAGATGAGGTATTGCTATGGTGTGAGCCTGAGTTTTGACCCTGGAAAGGCATTACAGTTAGAAACACATTTCACATCATACCCAAGCATAACATCCATTATATGATGAGCTTAAGTATCCTGTTCCCACATACAGCAGGTGCCTCATAATGTTCCTCATCTGACGTGTGATGGCTTAAGAGACGCTGCCTGCTGAGAAACAGCCATCTTCCTGGACATAGTCGCTCTATACACTCATGACAATGAAGCCTTCACACAGTAACATGTTGTTTCTATATGAATGTTTCAATATGAAAGTTAGACTTGAGTTAAGTCAGACTCAGGGACGAGATTTATTGTCTTTACTTACCCACTCACGGCATATTCCAATTGAACTGAATTCAGAATATATTTCCTCTCTGTGGTTTGTGTCTTTTAAACATGATCTCACTATTAAAATATCCCACAGTAGGCGATTCATCTAGTCAGACAGATGACTTGGTAATGAAAGAGAGTTATAGAAAATGTGACATTTTAAGTCGACACCCTAGGTTTATACATCGTGTGTTCTCTGTGAGAAGCTAAATAACAGTAAATCACAGTAACGTCATAATGCTCTCTAGGAATGATCCAGGAAGGGCAAAGAAGCTCCACGCAACGAGAAAAACCTCGGAAAGATGGGCGCACAGGGAGGATTTGCGTTGAGTGTCTATTGATTGTGTGTTGTTTTAAAAGGCTTAGGGTGTCGGAGAGAAACACTGTTGGAGTTGAAACGGCGACTTCCCTGAATAACACGACCATCTGATGACTGGTAATGTCAGTCTTCCTGAGGAATTTGCCACTCAAAGTACCCCTGGGCACCAGGGGCCACGGGGAGGGCCAGATCCCTCTCACTTACCCCTGCCTCGGGCTCTCTCTGACCCTGCTCTCTTCTTCCCAACTCATACTTTTCTCTATAATGCCGTGCATGAAGACTATCCAAGCATAAAAACATAGTTATCTGCTGATGAATGGGGCCTCTATGGTTCATTAAAGCCCCTTACTCCTTTCACACCCCTATTGTGACCCTCTGATATCAATTCAAAGGACAATTAATGAATGCAGGCCAACTTTGAAGTGGGGGGGGGGGGCTTGGGGCTCCCCCTTTCGGCCCCTTCAGACCCTCTCGCTCCCCCTTCACCCCTGACGGACTTGCCACATTCAGCTGAGCACGCCAAAGGATGGTTTGAAGTGAGTGAAAGAGTGAAAAGGCCTGTGAAGGTCAAGGAGAATGGGTGCCTTAGAATAAGGCCTCTCTTTATCTGATGGAAGTGTTTCAGCATGCACAACGGCTACAGGCAGACAGACAGACAGAGAGAGAGAGAGGGAGAGAGGGAGAGAGATGGGGGGGTGGGGGTTGTTTTTACGAGTGTGTGCATGCATGTGCAGAGGAGTGATTGGCGGTGTCAAAGTTGTGGGACACTGGGGTAGAGGCAATTGAATGCAGCGATTGAACAAGGAAAGACAGACAGGAGACAGGGAGTTGTCAATCATTTGACAGAAGGAGGCTGACATTCAGCACGGAGCTTTGTTAACTAATTACCACAGAGAACCCAGGGCAGGAGCATACGACTCCCATAGGAGCCTTAGGATATGTAGCCACAATGCTGTTACCAGGCTATCACCTTTTTATTACCTTTCTATATTCCATAATGCAAAGTGCTACTACAGCCAAGCTACCGAATGTCAAAGGTCGGCAGAGCGTAGCTGTTTTTTGTTATTTGTTTTTACATGTAAGAGACTTTGTAAAAGTGAATCAAATGGAGCTAACACCCAAGTGGGCCTTGCCTAGCGCTTTCTTCCTGTCTGAGCAGGCTTAATGGGGTCAGAGGGCAACAAGGGGTCGTTCTCCATCATCCCTACAGGAAACAGGTTACAATGATATTTGGGTGAAAATGACAGGTAACTACTTCCTGTTGTCACATACTCTCTCGTAACTTACGGGAGGTGTTCTTTCTAGGTTGTCATCTCTCTTGAGGAGGGCTGGGTGGTCCTCATCAGCCTTTCTCTGCTGTTATGATCTAATCATTTTAATCTTCCTCTCCGAACAAATATTTGCTGTCTTTCTCACGCACACGCCCATGCATACACACACACAAGCGCACACCCACACCTACACACTTACATGCACGCAGGCAAATGTACACAAACACACACATAAAAGTCTGCACACACTCTAGTTGACAGTGTAGACAAACACACAGTGCTCTTCACACTCTCAATTACAGGGCAGCTGTAGGGGTCGGGGCTCCTCCTTAGCAAGTCAAGTGAGCACCCCCCGTCTCCTTTAACAAAACGCTGGAGGCGCAGATGGGCCCATAAGCTGTCAGTTATCCATTATGCCTCCGTTCTTCAGGCATCTGCCCAGCCTTCTATGTACTGTTTAATGCATTCGGCAGTCACTTAGTCCCCGGCCCCCAAAGAGAACCAGCGTCCCTCCCCGCCCAAATAAATGGCTGATTTGCCTCCTCTGCCTATAGTTTTGTTTGTGAGGGGGCACATGTCACCAGCTCAATTACCCCAGTCATTTACCAACCTCCCCAAGAGATGGCCCATGACCGTGCCGCAGTCCGCCCAGTAACCCCCCCCCCGTCCCCTTGCCGAGGACGTTGTAAACACAAACACATATGGTCGCCCCCACCCCCCGTCCCCAAACAACCAGTAAACCCAAAATGCACCCTGTCTCCATGTCTTTCTGGGCATTTGTAAGACTTTTTCCCCCTCACTTACAGTCTTCTCAATACTAGCCTGTAGGATTTCCAGGAGGGTCTGTTTCACCTAGATCCTCTGTTCTTTACTCTCCTCTGGAATGGCAGTCATTTCTGTTGGCTCCCTTCAGGTTGTTTTGGCAAAGGCTGTGCCTTGCTCTATGCCGCTCAGAGCTACGGTTTGGTTAAAATTAAACAGTTTTCTTTTCTCCACAACTCCCCTCGCTGCGGCTTAAAGCAGCAATACTTTAGCACCCCGGCGGTCCAAGCTCAGGCCAAACCCTTTGCAGGGTTTTTGACATTCAAGGTAGACCTACGAGTCCAATCCCACACATACTGTACTGTAAACCAACTCAACTCACAGCTGAGGTGCAGTGAAAAAATACATGGAAAAGTACATTTGAATGTGTAGCTAGAGTATGAATAAAACATTTGAAGATATAGTTTGTGTAAACACATAGAGAGATATATAGGATTGGCTGGGTAATTAAATTGGAAAGGCTACACCAGTGCCACATAAAAGCTATGAGATCCATGGATAGGAAGGCACTGGGCAACAGCCTGTACTAATGGGGCACTCAAAGACCACAGGTTTACATAAAAGCTCTATTAGCTCTGTGCTGAGCATGAGAAAAAAATCCACATTCATCCCAATGTGTGATTGCTTTCTGCATTTCACATGGAACTATTTTTAGCTCACAAGTAAAATAAAGCAGCATCTGGGAATTTTCAACGTGCAGAATTATGAATGTCTATATGCCGATTAGTGTGATTGTAAGAGTGCGTGAATGTGCGAGTGTGTGCGTCCGGGCCTTCGCGGGATCACAGCTGAGTCGCTCTTAGGCTGACGAGTCTCATCAACGTAAAAGCTGAAGGGGCGGGGAGGGTCTATGTAATGCTGTGTCAGTCCCAATTTCCACCGTTTACAGAAGCCTGGAGCTGTGGTATGTGAGGGGTGGGTGTTAGCGAGTGGATGGCAGGCGTTCTCTCTACCCTATCCCCAGGTGTCGCCGGTAACGTCAGGCCATGTCTGAACCTCCATTCGACTTCTTCTTCTGAACATTTATGTAGTTTATGCTAAAACATCCCAAACTCTAAAAAGACTTGAATGAAGGTCGCCCATGTGATAATACTGATAGTATATTACATAATCAAACCAAATATTTTATCATAGTATTAAGGTTACATGAGCACAAAACCAAAACTCACCAGAGCACCATTAATCAAAATTCACAAGTGGTTACATCATCTGCTCTAAAATGAGCTCACCACATCAGTCACTCGAGATATAAATGCAATGGCCTGTTCCCTCATTGAGATCCAGTGTATGCGCTGATTCCGGCCCGTCAATGCAGTAGGAATATATGAAGTGTGATCTTTCGCAATTGGCAATGAGATAAGTGATCGGTAGAAGAGCACAATAAAGTGTGTATAAAGTAAAGCTGACGAAACACGCGTCCAGAAGCGTCACGTCTGGATTAAAACAGGTCATAGAGTGTGAATCTGCTGACCGGGCCTGTTTTTCCCTCTCAACCCTCTCTCTGTCACACACACAGTTAAACCCACACTGTCTCTCACAAACACACTGACTCACACAACACAACGTCAACACACAGCAGAACCGACTGCAACAATGCAAATGAACAGTCATGGAAGCCAGGTTGGTATAGCCCACATTTGAATAGGAGAACAACAGCCGCCTCTCCCTTCCTCCATCCCTCAGGTGCTCCTATGTTCCTCTGGGCTGCGGAGGAAGGTTTTGGGGAGCCCCCCAGCTGTGCCCCCCCCTCGCTCCACCCTGGCCTTCTTTGTGCCCTGGCTCCCCTGCGGGGCAGGTGACAGGCCCCTCTGTGCGGGCCGAGGCAGCCATGACGGATTCCACAGATGGAGCGTGCAAATCGCCAGCAAAGACCTCAGCCTTAGAGCAACAAAGACAGAGAGAGGGAGAAATATGGCAGCGAGAGAGAGAGAGAGACAGAGTACACACAGAACGAGAGAGAAGGGGACGAGAGAGGGATTGGAAGAAGGAGACAAAGAGTCTGTGAGAAAGAGATGGGGGAGAGAGGGTGAGTGAGGAAGAGAAGGGAGGGAGACGTAGGTGGTGATTCGTTTGAGTGCGTTACTCTTAACGATCTTGGCCGGTGAGTTTAGTGGACGATTTTGAATTACTGTGCCGTGTGGAAGAGAAAGAAAGACCGACTTTATTCATGCGTTCATTTTTTTTTTTTATAGCTGAACTACATGAATACGCTTTAAATATTTTTGCCACAGAGGAGCGGTTTGAAACATTTTGCTCAATATGATGCAGAAGCTGACTGGTATCAACCGATATGTAATTCCAAAGTGATTAAGGATTTTCACTACGACTCAGCGTTCCCAGAATCTAAATCCCTGTGAAATGCTTTGGACGCTGTTGCATTCTGGTATTTCTGGGGAAACCAAGCATTCCCTATGGGCCTCTGGGAACGATGGCTACAAAGGTTCCTCTCTGTTTTCACCGGCAGTCCTGTTTCAAATAATACCCGTAACTCCATCTCCTCCACCCCCCAAATGTCTACCTAATGAAGTTGAAGCCTTTACCGCCACCCACCTCCCCATAACCAATATTTAACGGGGTTGCCTCTACTATTATAATCTCACATATTTATGTATTTATTATTATTGCCACCCTATTTCCTCCTACAGTTCATGCACTAAAAATACATGTTAGGTATCAAAATGTGCCTCTTGTTTGGCATTGATATTGTTTTGCGGAAGGTTTCATTGCAAGGTTTAGGAAATGATCACGTTCATGTGGCAAAAACATAGCCACACTGAACGATGGGTAGCTAGGCACATTAAAGGCTGGTAACTTAGCATCTTATGTTAGTCAAACTTTGCAGAATGAGGCCCTGCAAATGTCTGCCGGTTCTAAAGTTTGCAAGTAATGCTAGCTAGCTACAGTACTGTTTATGCAGTGACAATGAAATGGCTCTTGGAACATGGGACTTACTTTGTCAAAGGTAGTTTTGTGGTTTTGCTACCATTTTGCCAGCTATTTAGTCTTTTTTATGCTGGAGATATCTATCTAATGGTTAATCTAATCTAATCTAGTTTTGTTTGTAATCGGGCTATTATCTGTGTAAACTTACTGCCAGTACACAGCTAGACACTGAATACAGCTGATGCAACTGCAACCACACTTTACAATTTCAACAGAAGTTCTAGCTATTCTAGTTCAGTTTGTTGGTTGGCTAGTGATGTGGCTTGAAGATGTTTAGGATTTTGAGTATTTGTTCTACATGGAGTTTGAAAGATTTATTAAGCAGTTGGATGTAGTAAAGCTGAGATTTTTTCATCTTAATTAATTCCATCTTAAAGCCTTAACAGACCGTCATTTTACTACTGGATTCTGTTATGTGTGGATGGGAACAGCTGAGTTGCCTATATGTTTGATAATGGGTCGGTGTAAATATGGATCCGGTCAAAAGCGATCAAATTCTGATGCAAGTGCAAACCATAATAAGAATGATAATGATGAACCATCTCCATTTTCTCTTCTACTTTGTTTAATGTTAATTCACCAATTTGCTCTTGATGCATCTGAAGCCAACCCCCATTGGTGTTGAGAAGTGAAAGCTCAGAGGGGGGAGTGGATCAGTTTCACATGAGGAGCGCTAAGCTATTTGGGTTTTCTTGTATTTTATTGTTGCTTCTGAGGGGGAACTAATACACGGTTGCACAAAAACCATCCCCTCTGCTCCAGGGGATTCATTAACTGTAACACAAAGTCGGCACACCAGCCTCAATAAACTTCTGTTCTGAAGTAGCGAAAGGTCTATTTCAACAACACAATAGTATCAAAACTGATCTAACTTTAACTTGGAAAGATGACTTTCAAAAGCTGTCGAGTCTCATAGGTCAACAGTAACTCAATCAGGCTAAAGAGAGATTCCACTGACTGCCTCAACGTATGACTGTGTGTATGTGTGTGTGTTTGTGCGTTTAAAGAAGTGAGAACACTGAAGGGCAGTAAAGGTAAACATTTTACCCAATGGCCTGAGGGGTCTTTCTGGCCTTGACTTTGCCTGGCATGGTAACCATTGGGCCACAGCTTTGAAGAGCTGTGCCCATTAACTTCTCCTCTGGTGAACTTGCTATGGGAAGAGCAGCATTTCTCTCTGAGCAAATAAGACTAGCATGCACCTGCAAGGTGGCGTGGAAGGGGGGTTCTGCGTTTGCGTGTGTGTCCATCACCAACACCGGTCCCTCGTACCTTCTTTCCCTGAAAATGAACGGTCCCCGGATCCAAATTAGGCCTTTGTGTTTCGCTTAGTGCCCCCAATCCCACCGCCGCAGCGCCTCGGGAACCTTGTCCTGTGGGATTATTTGGAAAAGCCCAGGGAAGCTGCCTCTGAATGGACGTCTGTTGGCGCACCAGACAAGAGGGGAACATGAAGAGGAATCGGGGGCGTTAGGAGGGGTTAGTGACCCCTCCCCTGTAGAGGTTTATGTAAACAGAGGGGAGAAGGGAAAACAAACAAGTTCACACTTCTTTAAGTTGGTGGGTGGATTTCTCCATCTGCTCCACTCCAATACACCTCATTGACCCTCCCTGCTCGTCACTGGGATCGTAGAGGATCACTGTGATCACAAACTTATTTGACAAGATGAGTCGGTTGAGAAATTAATATACGTTGACAGATTTGACCAACAATGACCTATAGACACTACGATGGTGTGACAAAACTTGTGTTATCAATTCAATTTTTTTATTAATGTGAGCAGGTGAAAACAAACATTTAACAGATGCGACACATGAGACACTTTTGCTGCAGATACCACACATGGGTCCCTGCAGTGTGAACACATTGTGGCACGCAACATCTATGTTTTGTAGTAATGTTAGCAGTGACATAGGGTAATAGATCCTTCCTGTTTATTGCTGCTATTGACAAGTAGCTAACAGACTGACTTTTGCACTGTTACGAACTGCTCAATCAACTTGTGTTATAGTTAAACATAGTGCCACAAAAGTATTAAATAACAATCTTTAATTTTTTTCTCTCTGCATTAACTACTTTTAGGCAGATGTGCACAATAAAGCAGAAGGTAGCTGCTAATTTGGCAAAATTGTTATCTAGCTTGTTAACCACTCAGCAACCGTAGCTAACTTAGCATATTTTGCTGGAACCTATTTAAAGCAATGTGAGCTGCAAGGTTTAGTAACTGGCTAGGCTGCATTTTTGGCTAGCATGATACTCTCAATGAAGACACCTCAAGTTTCCTTAGATTGTTTTGGTTTTCTGTGTGACTCTTTCTTGTGACATAGAAATCAGACAGCCGTCCATGAAATTATCTAGACAACCAATAAATACCTAGCCCGCCGGCCTAAGCAAAATTATATTTTAGCATTGAAAGGTACCTGTTTTCTTCCATTTGCCGAGCTTTGTCTGTTCGAAAAGGTTCCCTTTTCACATGAGAATAGAATCGTGTACTACGCGCTGTTTCACTTTAATTTGAAATGTAACATCACCTGGAAAAAACTTAGTGAGAGTTAGCCCAAAAACCCATGTCTGTCAAAGCCCCAGTTGCTTTCCGATAATAGAGCCTTGGAGCACGTGGATGAAGCTAACATGACGTGTCCTTGTCTGTTGTAGCGAGCCACTCCGACGAGGGGTCCGAAGTGGAGTCAGAGCCAGACCTGCCTCTGAAGAGGAAGCAGCGGCGCAGTAGAACCACCTTCACAGCTGAACAGCTGGATGAGCTGGAAAGAGCCTTCGAACGGACCCACTACCCAGACATCTATACCAGGGAAGAGCTGGCTCAGAGGGCCAAGCTCACGGAGGCCAGAGTGCAGGTAGCTCACACACACACACACACACAAACACTCATTTGACGTCGTGCACCGGGAATCACACACAGACCAACTCGCGCGCGGACAACCACTCTCACGCGGTCTTTCTCCCGCACCACTAACGCGCACACGCGTTCCTAGTCGGCGCCCTCATCCCGCATTCTCGGCGCTCCAATCTGCAGGACCAGTTCTGATCTCGGCCCGGTAAAATAACCACAGCAACTCACATATGGTACTGGGCCTGGAATGAGGCGATTGCCTATGGGTTCTGCATGACAGCTGCCAGTTGCTAAAACTGAAAATCGGGGAAGCATGGACACCTCATCCTGGTCTGAGCAGAAGTGAAATCTTTAATTCATAGACGTGGATGACTTATTCATCTATGATGTCTTCATTTGTTTGCTCTGTCGGTGTAAAGACATAAACGTTTTAATGTAGGATCGGTTGTACGATGTGATGGGATTATTTTCTACAACCGCAGGATAGCAACTGTGTGAGATACTGTTGTGTCTTTATGTTATGTTGTTTTGCTGGTGTTAAGAGACTTAAAGGTATAAAGGCCCTTGTTGGCTTTGGACAGGAAGGAATCACATGCCATGGTCTGGAGAGGACCACATGACCCCCCCCCCCCACACACAAACACAGACAGACGCACACACAAAACAGATGATGTCACAGTGTGATCTTCACAGGCTGGAGATCACTATCTGCTTTCTAACCATAGCTGCAGGCAGTGCACACACACACACACGTTCATCTTTCTATCCTTGTGGGGACAAACCCTGAACCACAAATTCCTGTTCCATATTCCCTTTTCTAAAACCTGTAGACATTTCCTTCATTTCAATAACCTAACTTTTATACAGATAGCTATGGATAACACACATTACTAGGGCTGAGGGATTTGCGATTTTTAATGATTCAACTACAAATGTTAAAATATTAAAAACACAAAAATGAGTTCATGGTTGGGAAGAGTTTCTCGCTTGTAGGGCTTCTTATCCTCTCACCAGATAGTATAAAAAGGCTCTTACCTACGTTGTGGTCAACTTGGTTCTGTGAAAGGATGCCTGAAGTTTTTGTGCCACCTGGACTTTTCTCTATCAGGGAAAAACGTCAACAATCCCACACAAAAATATTCATCTTTATATTTACGCAATTAGAACTATTAGAAATAATTTTGAGAGAAATGATCAGCTATCACACATTTTTTTTTGTCATAAAGTAAATAAATTAGTGGTTGTCACTTATTGTCCAACAATTGTTTTGAAGTTTGTTGTTTTGTTTATATAAGCATTGGAATATTCAAATATGTAATACATTTTGACAAACTTAACTTCTTTTGCTTTATAGTAGCAGTACTATAAATGTGCCAATATTTTGGAATGTTTTCTGCATTCAAAACATAAATCAACATTTGTAAAGAGAATACTATGTATTTCTACTGTCAATGCTTAGAATATGTTGTGATTAAAATATTTCTTTATTTCATAACAAGAATAACAAAATATATCTTAGGGTGACAAGAAAAATGTGGACAATTGCTAAATAATGCATAACTATTCCACAATTGTTTCAACACATCGATGGAATTGACGACGAAATTAGAAACAAGTAGAAAACAGTAGCCATTTTGTTTTCCTTTGCTGATATATTTATTTCATTTTTATTTTTCATCTATTTAATGTAAGACTGCCTTATCAGACCAACATGTTGTTGTGCTACATGAGGATATGGTATAGCTGAACCTGTTCATTATCAAGTAATGGAAGATTTTAGACAAATTTGATTTATACTTTACACCAAAATGTTTTTAAGAAAGTCTATATTACAGTAAATGTAATTTGTAATCTAAAATAATGTAGCAAAATGTTTTTTCCTACTTGAATGTTTTTGTTTGTCAGAAATACACAAACCAGGAATCAGTTAATAGAACTGAATATTAAAGTGTTATTTCATGTATCATCCAGGTGTGGTTCAGTAACAGAAGAGCCAGGTGGAGGAAGCAGGCAGGAGCCAGTCAGCTCATGGCTTTCAATCACCTGATCCCTGGGGGATTCCCGCCCTCTGCCATGTCCAGTCTTTCACCCTATCAGTTGGCTGACAGCCCGTATCCCCCAACATCTATATCACAAGGTGAGACCCCATATATAAACCAGCTTCAGGCTATTCGAATGTACTGCATCCATTATGTTTTAATTTTGAAGCTATTTCTGCTTAGAATTGCAACTCTTCATTATGATATGCAATGTCATGTTATATTCAATGTTGTATCCAACTTTTTTGTTTGTCTTCCCCGTGGCAGTGTCTGAACAGGCTAGCACTCTACACCGGCCCCAGCCCCTGCCCCCCTCCTCAGGACACCAGAGCTCAGGGGGGGGGGGGCAGGATGGAGGGTCGGCCTACTGTCTGGCCTCCGGACGGCACGGCTTCTCAGGCTACTCCGACAGCTTCGTAACGTCAGGAGGCCCGCCCAACGCATTGAACCCTGCCATCAGCAATGGCCTCTCTTCCCAGGTGGGTCCAGGGGAGCAACGGATCCAACCACTCATAATCCACAAATACACACACGCACACAGAGTACCACTGTGAAACCATGTGAGAAGGCCAGGACAGGAGAAGGTGGTTGAGAGGGGGAGTACCGGGACTGTAAAAGGAGAGAGGAAGGACACAGAAGAAGAGAAACAGATGAGAAGATTAAAACTGAAAAGAAAATTAGGGCCAATTACACAGGCATGATGTACTATCATCCCTTTATCTAAACATTAAGGGCAGTTCTAACAAGCAGAAAATGAGATTTCAGCTGCTCAGAGATTACAGCACAAGGACAGCGAGCACACACCCACACACACAAACTCCAACATGCACACAAACACACACTACCACACGCACCCACACACAATGCTTCAGGGTCACTGTGTGAGAATATGGAGAGACTGACTGGAGAGCCAGCCATGTTTAAGATCCCATGGAGAGAGATCATACGTTAATAATATGTGAATTCATCTCACCATATCTATTAAACTTCAGGGATATCAATCTGTCAAGCTAGAAAGCATAAGCGATTGTGATTCAATGTGACTTGTTTTGGTGCAAATGGAAGTGACAACAGAAGCACTGGAGAGGTAACAGCAAGACAACCCAAAAAAGATCATTATTTTGCAGGTGGTGGCCATAGACAGTCGCTCTCTCCTTATCCTTCCTGACAGATTTTTCTCAAGTCTTGCATTTTGCTAGTGTCCTTGTTACTACTGGTAGCATGAGGCGGCCCATTTAGATACACAGGTAGTCCAGCTCCTCCTCCTCTAGACTCCTATTAGGTAACGGGATGAAATCCTTAGACCCATCGTCAGACCTTACGCTGGGTTAGGACAATGCCTAGCCTCATGTGGCCAGAGTGGGTAGGCAGTTCCTGGATGACGAATGCATAGATGCCACTGACTGGCCCTCAGTCAGCGGCAATGTGTTTTTTCAGGGAGTGTATTTGGAAACTACAAATAAGTTGTGTGAAATGTAATTAAAAACATAATGCAATAATGTGCAAATCATTTAAACCCTATATTCAAAAGATACAAGTACAAAGACAACATATACAACGTTGAAACTGAGTCATTTTCATTGTTTCTTTAAAAATGTATGCCTACTTGCTGGCAACATGGCACCACCCCATAAAAAGGATTCTGTAGTGGATCACTGCATGGGCTCAGGAACATTTTCGAAAACCATTGTCTCTGAACACAGTACGGCAAGTTAAATCTCTAATATGTAAAGCAGAAACCAGGTATTAACAAGATCCAGAACCGCTGCCACCTTCTCTGGGCCCAAGCTCATTTAAGATGGACTGAGGTGAAGTGGAAAACTGTTCTGTGGTCTGACAAATACAAATTTGAAAGACGTTTTGGGAACCATAGATGCGTCCTCCGGACTAAACAGGAGAGGGACCTTCTGGCTTGTTGTCAGGGTACAGTTCAGAAGCCAGCATCCGTGATGGTATGGGGGTGCATTTGTGCACATGGCATGGATGACTTGCACATCTGCATGTTAATGCTGAACTATATATGCAGGTTTTGGAGGAACATATGCTGCCGTGCAGACGAAATGGTTTTCAGGGAGGCCTTGCTTATTTCACCACAATCTGCACATATTACAACAGCATGGCTCCATAGTAAGAGTCTGGGTGCTAAACTGGCCTGCCTGCATTCCAGACCTGTCACCCATTGAAAACTTTGGTGCCTTATGAAACGAAAAATATGACAAAGGAGACCCTAAACTGTTGTGCAGCTGCCATCCTATATCAAGCAAGAATTGGAAGGCATTTCACTTTCAAAACTTCAGCAATTGGTCTACTCAGTTCCCAAATGCTTACAGAGTATTGTTAAAAGAGGTTATGCAACACAGTGGTAAACATGACCCGATCCCAACTCTTTTTAAATGTGTTGCTGGCATCAAATTCAAAATAGGCATGTTGTATGTTGTCTTTTTACTATTTTCAATTACACATAGGGATATATGATTTGCACTCATTGCATTTTAATTTTCCATTTAAGCTGCGTCCCATCGTGTTTGAAAACAGGGTTGTAGAAAAAAGTTTCCATGCAAGAGCATACACCCCTTACCCCCTCTCTCCTTCTTTTCCTCACACACTCTCTTTCTGATAAATGGGGTGCCTGACCCCAACATGTTTTCCATTTGTAAGGAACACATTATATCCTCTTCAAGAGTCCATATACAGCTGTCTTGGTCAGGGAACCCCCCCCCCCCCAAAATACACCCACACACACACATACACTATGTAAAGCGTTAAGCCCAAAGGGAGCGTTGTCATGATTGCGTTTTTGTTTGCCTCCACATTCTTCAGTATAAAAGTTAAATCCTCATTTATCTGTGAACGTCTACGAGAGGAAGAATGACCGGTATGTCTCAGACTTCCGTCATTCCAACATTCCTCCCCTGCTCCTCTGCCCCACCTGGACACGCTGATTTGGGGCCACTGGAAAGCCCAGCCAGGAGCCATGTCACATGACAGACAAAGATAGAGTGAGACGGAAAGAATGACACAGAGAGAGAGAGGGAGAGGAAAGAAGAGTACATTTGAGCTTTTTGAAAAAGCTGTAGTTTCTCAGAGGAAGTGCTCGTTCCAGCCATAAGCTTTTACTGTTTGAACAGAGTGTTCCCAATGTGGGTAATTTTTTAGGAAAATGTTTCTGGGGTCGGGAAACACAACTCCCCTCTCAAAATCAACATGGGCTCCTCGGTCCCCTGCCTGGGAAATGACTTAAGCGGGACCATCTGTGTGTGTGTACGTCGAATAATATGTCACTTAAAGGACCAGAACAGTCCAAAGGGCAGCGTACCTGCTTTTCATTAGGGCACCAGCAGAGGCCAGAGTCCATGTTTAGAGGGAATTGATGCAAGTATAAAGCAGCCGGGTACAATATCTCATCGTTAGGTGATCTTGAGTAACAGGAATTACCTGTTAGTTGGACACTTTTGATGAGCTTGTTCTTATCGATTTAGGTGGAGTTAGGGTTATTGTTGTTCTAGGGTTATTTTGTCTGAACCGCCTCTACAACAAAACTCACAGCCCTGCGGCTCTTTTCCGTCCTTTGCTCGCCAAGAAATATTCCTCCAAATTCGATTATCTGTGGGCTAATCAACAACAGGTCAAAGCCCAGCCTGTTCCTCTGTCTGCAGCCTGTCTGCTGTGGTCTTGAGCCTTTTCTCTGTGCTTCCAGAGGTTTCAAATGTTATCTGCGTTGGGACATCTATGGCGATAAGTCTTTATCTCACTTTACGCTTTCCAGGGAAACAGTGAGAGGGACATTTCCAAATAAGTGTATTCGCAGTTCTGAGACAAATTGGTTAATTCTTCCTCTTTGGGCCTATCTCTACCTGTTTGGGAAGGCCTGCTGGAAGTCTTTTGATGTCTTTAGAGGGGAGCTTCCTGTCTGAGTTAGACGTGGGGTTGCAGAGTGTTACCGCTTGATGGGGGTAGGGTAGAATGACACACCAAACCAAAAGCCTCAACAGCATCTTCTCACATGCATCCCATGTATTTTCAGGTTCCGAAATCACTCCGCCACCAATCTGAACGGAAGGTCAACAGCATAACTGTAATGTCACTCTGACATCAACGTTGATCAAACTTACTCTGGCTTACCCTTTCTGCTCTCTTCTCGCTCTCTCTCTCTCTCTCTCTCCCTCCAGGTGATGGGGCTTTTGAACCCTGGCGGGGTGCCTCACCAGCCCCAGAGTGACTATGCCCTCTCCCCTCTGACAGGCGGTCTGGAACCCCCCGGGGGAATGGGGGCCAGCTGCTCCCAGCGTCTGGAACACATGAAGGGTCTGGAGGGCCTGTCCGGTGTCCCCAACATGCCCAGTCTCCCGTCGTTGCCCAACACCCAGTCTTATTGCCCGTCCTCCTACAGCTCTCCGGCCTACAGCATGGAGCCAGTGAGCTCCTACCAGTATGGGCAGTACCACGGACAAAGTAAGGTCAATACCTCTCACTACCGTTATGCACTTAAACACTTAGCAATATGGCCCTCCAATCCTATTATGTAGAGGTTTCTGCGCTCTTGAGTATACTGCTCTGATGCTTTAACAGGGGGAAGTGCGTTAGCATCTAAAGACAACATTGGGGATTTACTGAAAGAGCTATACGGTGCTTTTCGATGCTATCTCCGAAGTAATACTGTGTGTTTTGGAACGTGTCCGTCCTTTGGTTTAATGCACTCGGCTCCGCTTCACCTGTCAGCAATCGAGTTAATTCCTATCAAACTAGGCTGATAGTGTTAGATAGGGTCCCCAGGAAGGTTTCCTTTACGGGGGGCTCGTTGAGCAGCCAGGAGGCCCTTCGGTTCACATTAACATGAGGTTAACTCTGACATCAAACAAACGTTCACCGACCTCTTCGCAAGCGACGTCATCCGCATGCACTCAGCCGTGATTAGAGCGGCCCGCAGTTTTGAATTTCCCTCTGCGGGGGGTGTGACCCGTACGAGACGCCCAATCAGGCCAGTCCATCGACCTCGCAGCAACCTCTCCTTTCAAAGTTATGGCAAGGATCCATGTAGCTAACCTCCATGGCTGGTACAGAAACCTTTGTTTGCAATTACAGTGATCATACGTTTCCTGTAGTTCTTGACCAGGTTTGCACACACTGCAGCAAGGATTTTGGCCTACTCCTCCATACAGATCTTCTCCAGATCCTTTAGGTTTCGGGGCTGTCACTGGGCAATACGGACTTTCAGCTCCCTCCCAAAATTTTATATTGAGTTTAGTTCTGGAGACTGGCTAGGCCACTCCAGGACCTTGAGACGCTTCTTACGGAGCCACTCCTTAGTTGCCCTGGCTGTGTGTTTCGGGTCGTTGTCATGCTGGAAGACCCAGCCACGACCCATCTTCAATGCTCTTACTAAGGGAAGGAGGTTGTTGGCCAAGATCGTCGGGACCGGTCGACAGTCGTCTGGTCCCCTTTGCAGAAAAGCATCCCCAAAGAATGATGTTTCCACCTCCGTGCTTCACGATTGGGATGGTGTTCTTGGGGTTGTGCTCATCCTTCTTCTTCCTCCAACCACTGCGAGTGGAGTTTAGACCAAAAAGCTAAAAAAAATTCTCATCAGACCACATGACCTTCTCCCATTCCTTCTCTGGATCATCCAGATGGTCATTGGCAAACTTGGGCCTGGACATGCGCTGGCTTGAGCAGGGAGACTTTGCGTGAGCTCCAGGATTTGAATCCATGATGGTGCTGTGTGTTTTTTGTGGATTGTGGTCCCAGCTCTCTTCAGGTCATTGACCAGGTCCTGCCGTGTAGTTCTGGGCTGATCCCTCACTTTCCTCATGACCATTAATGCCCCACAAGGTGAGATCTTGCATGGAGCCCCGGGCCAGAGGGTGGTTGACCATCATCTTGAACTTCTTCCATTTTCTAATAATTGTGCCAACAGTTGTTGCCTTCTCACCAAGCTGCTTTCCTATTGTCCTGTAGCCCATCCCAGCCTTGTGCAGGTCTACAATTTTATTCCTGATGTCCTTACACAGCTCTTTGGTCTTGGCCATTGTGGAGAGGTTGGAGTCTGTTTGATTGAGTGTGTGGACAGGTGTCTTTTCTACAGGTAACAAGTTCAAACAGGTGCAGTTAATACAGGTAATGAGTGGAGAACAGGAGGGCTTCTTAAAAAAAAAGAACTAACAGGTCTGTGAGAGCCGGAATTCTTGCAGGTTGGTAGGTGATCAAATACTTTTGTCATGCAATAAAATGCAACTTAATTACTTAAAAATCATACAATGTGATTTTCTGGATTTTAGATTCCGTCTCTCACAGTTGAAGTGTACCTCTACACGCTTTGTAAGTAGGAAAACCTGCAAAATTGGCAGTGTATCAAATACTTGTTCTCCCCACTGTATGCAGAAAAAGACACACAATGTTTTTTTTTTTTACTTTGAGGGGACCTGAGACTAATACTAACACTAACCCAGAAATCTGTTCCCTATACCCTAACCATACTCTATCGTTTAAATCAGTAACCTAACTTTTATGCCTAAACTTAGCCTAGCCATAATGCTTAACCCAAACCCTAAACCTAACTGGTAATGCCTAAACTTGAAAGTAACCCCAATTGTCCAATTGGAAGTTTTTCCCTAAACCTAACCACTGAGCTTGAACTCATATGTTCCCTATTGACCCTATAATATTTTCAAGTTGTTCTATCACTGTGGGGACAAATGGTCCTTACAAGTACACATAAAGGTGGCTGACAAACACACACACACCCATCAGAAGGACCACATCTTGATGTCATTAATCAGAGAGACTCTGTGTGCGGTTTGTTCTGTAGAATGGGAAAAGGTCTGTCCAGGGGGTGGAAGGATACTAATATCTACTGGCAGGGCAGCGATTAGAAACAGGTGTGTTAGCTGTGCCTGTAGAGGTCAGTTGGGGAAGCAGGATCCCCGTCCTGGATTCCCCTGTACCGGACAGTGGGTCAAGCATAACCCCCCCGGTCTGAAATCTAGTCCAATTCTTGAAATCTCTCTTGCGCACAATCACACATGCTCACATGCACGCACATTCACACACACGGTTCAAACCCTCTTTATCTCTGTCATCGCATATATGACTCATTACTTGTGTCATTTTTTTCTGCCTTTTCCTCCAGGTGCCCTTCATTATCTGAGACCTGAGATCACCTAAGAACCTGCTTCCCTTGATTTGACCCTTCAACTCCGACCCGGGCCCAGTCCATCCCCTGACCTTGGCACCTCAACGACGATCTGTTCCTGGTAACCATGAAAGTACATTGTTAGAGCAGAATATAAGGCCACCCCCCCCCCAAAAAAAAAACCCATGTAGAATAATGTGTGATGACTGACTTGGGTTCCACTGGATGAAGACCGGCTCACATAGGTTGCCAGCTGTAACCAGAAGGAGCGTTGGAGGACTCAGCCACCCAATAGCAGAAAAGCCTGGGCGGGATGAGCCGTCATCACATCGCTGTATGTTTAGACACCAGTAGCCTTACAACTGAGACAAGCCTGTGTACTTGTTTGCCATAGGGCGAAATGATCACATATCCTTCCCATTCATTTCTGAATGAAAGAAGAACGGGCGTGGTTAGGATCCATTTGATGTACATTTTTGCTGCAGCAGACTCCTTCCCGCACAGAGAAGGAACACATTATTCAATCTATAGGTGGGAAAAACAAGAGGAGGAAATTAAATTAAGAAACGCTTTGGAAAGGGATGAGGCATCACACATAAACTGATAATGTATACACTGTAGAAAAATATTTTCTTTTTATTATGCTCACAACTTTAAGTAAACCAGGGACAATAGGATTGTTAGTGAATCTTTTTTCTGGATCATGTCCATTGTTAAATGTTTTAAAACATTTGTCACAACTCTCACTGTGTTTGGTTGATGACTCAGATCTTTTGTAGCTTTAGAGGGATTCCAAAGGGTCAAGGGTGACTTTGGGAAAGTGACAGATGAAGGAGGAAGAGGGGGAGAAGGGGAGTCCTAGTAGCTCGGATCAGTCGAGGGGTAGAAGTCCACCCCCTTATGGTGACCTAGTAGTTTACGAAACTCACAACCTTCACACAACCCGGAGACACTTGAGAAGTCCAGGAAAACCTCACCACAGACCAGCCCAGCTGATTAGCTGAGCACAATAATATACAGCACAACTCAAATGTTTGACCGTTCATGGGGGTTTCCTAATTCTGACTGGTTCTGTACCTCAGAGTCGACCGTGGCATCGACCTATCCGATGTCTTAAGAGCTAGACACTTTTGCATAACAATTGAAGGCTTTTTATGCGATGTGCCTTTAAGACTTTGAGGCACAAAACATAATGACAGCCACCAATATCAACAGCAACCGATGTGATCGCAAATCGTCAGGGAGAGGGTACGCGCATTGTAAAAAACACATACCAAGCCATGCCAAGCAAGTGTGGAGAGTATTACGTTAGGGGTAAAAAGGAAGACCTTTTCTTAAGTATTGCAAAGCCAAATGGTTTCATTTGATTTCTTTTGTTTTTGTCACAGCCTTATTTATTTTCCGCAAGGTGCTGTATGTAAACTAATCTGTAACATCCTTCTTCAACCCTCTGCAGTGTTTTAGTGACATAATGACAACACACAAGAACTCTGCGTGACGGTTTAGTAAGTGGTAGCTTGATCTGTAAACACATCTGTGTTCAAAGGTTGCTACAAGCACTGGTGATCAATTGTACATTTGCCTGTTTTTTTTTTTCTTTCTATACCATTGTTTGTTACATTTTTTTATATATTTTTTTGTATAATTTGACAGAATAATGATGTAATGTCTTGTGTACAAGCGCATTATTATTACTATTTATAATAAAAAACAAAGAAAATACGGTAAAATTGTTTTCATCTTCTCTGAAGGCGGCCATTTCTTATGACACGGTTGTCAACAGTAATAATCCAATGACAATGACTCAGATGATTGCACGATAAATGTGTACGTTTGATTTAAGACCCTGGGTAAAAATAGAAACGCTACGAGGGGTTTCTGGCACGGAGTTGGACTGGAACCCATCAGCATTTAGTGGTACTGGAGACATTCAAACATCTGCACGACCTATTAATACCGCCTGACCCTCCATACTGTTAACAAACACACTTTTGTTCCACCGATTCATAATGAGGAGAACAACCCTCAGAGCGTTTTGGACAAACACA
>JACXGK010002617.1:0-50447 GCA_016801125.1 Novumbra hubbsi | reverse complement strand
TCAATATGTCATCAATATACACAACCACACCGCGACCAAGCATGTCCCGAAAAATGTCATCAACGAACGATTGAAACACAGATGGAGCATTCATCAAACCATAGGGCATCACCAGATATTCGTAATGCCCGGAAGTGGTGCTAAATGCAGTCTTCCACTCGTCGCCACTACGGATACGCACTAAATTATAGGCACTCCGTAGGTCCAGTTTCGTAAAGAACCGGGCCCCATGCATCGTCTCCATAAGCGGACCTATCAACGGTAACGGGTAGGTGAATCTCACCGTGACGTCGTTCAGTGCTCTGTAGTCGATGCACGGGCGTAAGCCGCCATCCTTTTTCTTTACGAAAAATAAACTAGAGGAGGCGGGTGACGTGGATGGGCGAATATATCCCTGCGCCAGTGCTTCCTTGACATAGGCGGACATCGTCTCTGTCTCAGCTCTGGATAAGGGATAAACGGGCCCCCTAGGTAAAGCACAACCAGAACGAAGATCAATCGCGCAATCCCCCGTACGGTGGGGAGGCAACCGCCTGGCCTGTGCCCTAGAAAAGACGCGTGCCAGATCCCGGTAGTCTGAGGGAATGCGCACAGAGGAAACAGTGGGTGGACTCTCCACCGCAGTGGCACAAACAGTCATGCTCAAACACTTACCCTGACACCCCTGAGACCATCCCGTGAGAACCCTCCGCGACCATGAAAAGGAGGGATCATGTTGGGCAAGCCAAGGCAGACCCAGAATTATGGGGAAATGGGGTGCCTCCACCACATACAGGGAGACGGACTAGACGTGAGAGCAACACTGCATGCGCAATGGAGTGGTTACCTGGCGCACCTTACCCAAACCCAGCGGGCGTTGATCGACAGAACAAATGGGAATGGGAGGTGTGACAGGCAACAGGGGAATGTGCAATTCGCAAACTAAACCAATATCAATGTAGTTGCCCGGTGCCCCTGAATCGATCATGGCGAGACACCGGCGCAAACTGGGGAACTGAGGGAAAGTGACAGGGATTTGGAGATGGTCGGCGGACGGCCCCCACGGAACAAAAGGTCGACTCACCGCTTTGGATGTAGGGGTGTCCCGTTTGTACTGACCTCTCCTGGATCCCTGACGTGGCGCAGGGGCTCCGGGTCCTTCGTCTCGACGCAGAGGCGAACCCCGTACCTGGCTCACCGATGAACCCATCTCCATGGCCTCGGCGCCGCCCGGCTGTCGCAGCATAGGCTCCCCGTGAGCCGAACGCGGAACCCGATTCCTCAGAATGTTGTCTAAGCGGGTGGCCATGGAGATGAGCTCCTCTAAGGAAGCAGTGGCGTCGCGGCACGCGAGTTCCTGGCGGACCTCCGCATCGAGGCTGCACACGAAGGCGTCCCGGAGCGCCCTCTCGCACCACCCCGACTCCTCCGCAAGGGTCCGGAACTCCAGGGCGAACTCCTGTACAGAGCGCCTGCCCTGACGCAGGAGGAAAAGGCGCTCGCCCGCCTCGCGCCCCTGAGGGGGATGGTCGAAGACCGACCGGAACTTCTGAACGAAAGAGTCGTAGTGGTCCAGTTCCGGACCCTTCCGGCGCCACACAGCATTCGCCCAGCTGAGGGCTTTATCCGAGAGGCAAGATATTAAGGAGGACCCCTTCTCCCTCTCAGTTGGTACGTTGGAACGCGTGGAGAAGGAGAGATCCAGCTGGAGGAGAAACCCCTGGCACTCCGACGCCCGTCCGGCGTATAGTCGGGGCAGTGGAAACGCGGTTCCGCTGGAACTCTGCGGAGCGATGGCTACAGGTGGTGGTGAGGGCACAGGAAGTCTCTGAAGGATCTCGGTGATCGCATCCCATAGTTGTCCAAGCATGTGATCGTGCTCCTCCATACGATGTTCCAACGCTGTTGGTTGACTCGCCCCTGCTTGGTCCATTTTATTCAGGTTCGTTATTCTGTGACGGTTAGGTAAGGAGAGGACCAAAACGCAGATAGGCAATCGTCAAATAGGTTTTATTTAACCTATCTACTTGCGGTAGTGCAACAACGTCGTCGTTTTAGAGGGCAAAATAAGACGGCAGTGAAACACAGTCACTGAATTTGTACATGGTACTGATAGTCAACAGTTAGACAATAACGAACGCAGAGACAAGACACATGAGGGATTATATACACAGGTAATGAGCGACAGGTGCAGGGAATCAGGGAGGGATGCGTTCACAGGACATGGGGAACAGGACAAACATGAACGGTGGTGCCTAGAAGGCCGGCGACGTCAAACGCCAGGGGGCTACGCGGACAGGGGAGTGGCCGCCAGTAGGCGGAGACGTGACACAGACTTGTAGAGGTCTACAATCTATTTCTGAGGTCTTGGCTTATCTTTATAGATTTTCCCATTATGTCAAGCAATTTTGAAGGTAGGCCTTGAAATAGAACGACAGGTACACCTCAAATTGATTTTGATTATGTCAATTTAGCTATCAGAAGCTATAACATAATTTTCGGTTGAACAGAACTGTGTAGTTAGTACATGTAAAGTTCTAATTCACTGCAATTATAAAATAATGAATTCTAAGTGAAATAATTTGTAAACAATCGTTGGAAAGATGTAATTAGTCATGCACAAAGTAGATGTGCTAACTAACTTGCCAAAACTATATTTTGTTAACATTACATCTGTGGAGTGGTTCATCTTTTTTTTCAATCTTTTCAAAGTGTTTGTAAACCGCTGACTTATATTTTATGTCCAGTGAAAGCCAGAGCATTTCAGATTAAGAATCTCACACCAACATGGTTTGGAGATGTTCTACTTGGTATCAAATATATTTTTGTAAAGATTTTCCAGCAACAAGACAGTGATCCAAAGCACACAAGAAAGTCTATATCAGAGTGTTTGAAGAAGAAGAAATATAAAGCTTTGGGATTGCTCAGTAAAACTGTGGGCCTAAACCCCATTGTTAAATTCTGGTAGACATTGAAACGAACAGTTCAAAACCCACATATGTGAATAGATTAAAGCATTTCGGCATATAGAAGTGAGGCAAAAATATTCTACAGCAGTGAGAGGCCGGTCAATATCTACAATTATAAATTGGTTACGGTCATTGCTGCTACAGGTGTTGTAAATATTGTTTTAATCAATTATTCATTCAAATGGGGGAATTGGGTTTTGCATAACTTCCTTTAATAAATACGCTGATGCGCCAAAATATTATGACCACCTGTCTAATAAGCTCTTGGTCTTCTACAGCGCCAACCTGTTGAGGCATGGACTCTACAAGACAGCTGAAAGTGTATTGTGGTATCTGGCACTCATGCATTAGCAGCAGATCCTTTAAACCCTGTAAATTGCGAGGTGGAGTCACCATAGATCGGACATGTTGGTCCAGCTCAGGACATTTGGAGACTAAGACAACCCTTTAACTCGTCATCATGTTCCTCAAACCGTTCCCAAACAAAGAGGCCACTGCCTTCAGGGACTACCATTGCCCACGGCGCTACACCATGGCTAGTGGGGGCTATAGCCTCACCACAAATCTGCGTAGCCCAAGTTCAGCCCTTCAAGCATTTTTGTATTTTAAAAAGAACTCCCTCAACACTAAAATCAGGAAAATAAAAAAATTAAAATCCATAGCACCTTTGATCTGAGAGAAGAAAAATCTTAGCGCCGTGCTAGGTCATGAAGGTGCAAACCTGCTATGCAACAATGTAAGGCAGATCTCACGTGTCACGTGGCTTTCCGTCCTCCCGCAGGGCATCCTGGTGCCATGACTTCCCCAGGTAAACGGCACACATGTACATGGACGTCCACGTGATCTATAGGCCAGTTCCAACACTCCATGTGCCCATTGGAGGTGTTACAAGGGTCATCATGGCCACTCTGACCGGTCTGTTGCTACGCAGCCTCATACGCAGCAGGGTGCGATGCCCAGTGTGTTGTGACACATCCCTCCCGTAACCATTATTACAATGTTCTGTGACTTGTGCAACAGTTGACCTTCTGTCAGATCAGATCAGACAGGGAAGGGGCCATTGCTGCCCTTGCACATCAATGAGCCTCGGGCTGGTTTCTGATTTGTCCCTCCTTGTACCACTGTTGGTAGGTACTCACCACGGGTGACCAGGAGCACCCCACTAGCCTTGTTGTTTCAAAGATGCTCTGACCCAGTCGCCTGGCCATAACAAATTGTCAAATGTCAAAGTCGCTCCTTTCACCAGCCCATTTCTCCTGCATCCAACATGTTGACAATGAGAACTGATTGTTCACTAACCATCTGATCTACCCAGACCATGACATGTGCCCTTGATAGGAGATGATCATTATTTGCTTCACGGTTAGCAGTCATAAAGTTTTGGCTCGGTGATTATGCAATACGATTATTATTCATTATTTTAAGTTATATATGTAATTGCAGAACTTTAAGTTGCAAAACCATGAAATAATGTTTTCACAGTACTTTGTAGGGGCTAGCCTTATTTTCTGAGAAAAGTTATCAACAGCCGTTAACAGTTGAAATGTATTTCTACAGATAAAATAACAACGGGTGATCCCCAAACCCAATTTAATTAGTAGGATAAAACCACTTATATTAACTAAACTCTGTATCTTCACTTCCCTTAATTATCTGCCATGCGTAACAAATAACATTGGGCTGAATGGCACCCCAGAGGACTGCACAGTAAAATAGACTTGTTTAATGCTCATCCTAATCACAGCTCTACTTTTTGCCCAATACTCTAAAACCATTAAAATTCAACAATTTGAAATAGCTTGCTTGCCTTCAAAAAATGCTTTACATGACATTAACATAACTTACTGCCGTCCTTGATTTTGTCCTTGAAGCTGTTTTCAAGCTTGTGTATGGTTTAGACCACACTTGCTTCCCTCTCTCTTTACATATTACTAGCCATGATTAGATTTTTAAAGATCCTGCATGTAATCTGCACCTTTTATACTTCAAGGCAAGAGATATTCAGGTTCAGAGTCGGCAATTCAGGTTCTTTCTTACTTCACCAGTATAGAGTACCGCACTGTGCAGGCAGGTAGACAGACACTACATTGGAGACAAATGCCTAGAAACTAAATTAACAGTATGTATCATTATACCTTTAGCCATGAGTCTGCATATGACTGTGTTTTTTTCTAGGCAGAGCTGCTGCATTTGCAGAGAGCAGAAAGGAGTAAAGGAGAAAGTGTTGAGAACAAGGGCACAGTCTTTAGTGGAAAGTGCACTCCCACAATACAAAGTACACAATTATTTAGACCCACGCAAGATACTCAAGAACAGATTATACTGTTTGTACCTTAACAATATCACTGGGCTGTGGAGAGCTGGATTATTGATGTAATTACGGGCAAAGAACGCCCAAACGACATTGATCTTACACTCCCTTATGTACTAAATAATAACAGCGGTTATATATTGTGGTTCCGTGTCTTTCAGTTGGTAGTGTATGGCGCTTGCAAATGCCAGAGGATGTGGGTTTGATTCCCATGGGGTTTGGGTCGGAAATGTGTTCACTCACTACTGTAAGTCGCTCTGTTTAAGGGCATAGTGATTGTATTACAATCACAAATTGTAAGCCAGTCACACTTACAATCAAAATCAAGTTCACTGGAGTAAAGCAAAGATACAGAGCCTCGGAATTATTTCTCATTTAGAGGAGCTGAATCTGAGGACAAATCCAGAGAAGAGGTAAAGCATTATTTTGAAGACAGAGATATGCATCATAGCATTTAAAGAGTATCCATTTCCTGGAAGACAAGCAGTGGATAACCACAGGGATTTAGACAGTAACAGTTTTTTTATAAAATGTTTTGCTCAGTATGCATCACTTTGGATTTGAGATGTTATAATGTACTGTATATAGGGTTAAAGTGCAGACAGTCAAATGTAAGGGTATTTCCAGCAATATCAGTTTTACCATTTCAGCACATTGCACACAGTCCACCCAGTTTAGTATTTGGTAAGATCATATAAATATGTAACAATATGTTTAATAATGTGTGACCATAAATTCCCAGTTCTGTGTTCAATCTGCGTTTTTATACGTTAGGGAGTCTGCCGAAGTACAATGTGCAGCTTTTAAACGATTAATTAAAATGCATCTGTTATGATAATTATAATGTTAAAGTTACATAGCATCACACAGATTGAGGGTTCGATTCCCATGGGGGATCGGGTCGGAAATGTATGCACTCACTGCTGTAAGTCGAGGTATGCAGGACCTTGATGCTGGTATCCCAGGACTTTGATCCTTAATGTACTACGGAAGTTATTAACACACTACCAAAACATTTTTGTTGCAGGATTCCAAGCTGTAAACTCCATGCAGTTCTTACTTAATTCAGAATCCAATGAAAAAGCATTTAAATGTTTATGTCCATCCAGACCTTGACTGAATACTTGTGAATGATTTTCCAGACACTCATTGGGGAAAATGGATGATTGTGAACTACAGTTGGGGGTAAAAATGAAAGGACATGTTTCACTAATTTAAATGTCATGAGTGTGTTAACCCCAATGCTCCAGCCCTCAAGCCAAATTATGTTTTTCTTGTTGCATGACATTTACTGCTTTTTTAACATTCTTATGCAAGGCAGAGTAACTCAACCAAAATAGCTAGTGTGAAACTACTAGAATTTATAAGCCTTTTAACAGGTCAATTGCTTGCAATTGACTACCTATTCAGACAACTCCATTTATGACTCTTTTCTCTGCTACTTTTTATTTTCAGCTAGTTCACACTACACCCCTATTTCATATACATGGAATCTTAGCTTCAGGAAAAAGCTCATATCATGGCAATGGATGAAGATGTCAAGATGTTCTCTTAAAATGTAATCTGACAAAATGTACTTTTGTGCAACCCAAATTTCAATCCACATTTGTACTGAAAAGCAATATTTTTTTTCTTCTTGTTTCATGTGAGGAATGAGAGCCACCAGAAATAGACATCTTGTCCATTTATTATGAAATATTCATCCATTGAAACAGATGTATCCATTAATCATGAGAACAAGTTACCGAAAAGCTTTGTTTTCTACTTTATTACATAAAAAACTCTTAAACCTTCAAAGTTAAATTATAACTAAATTTTAGCAACCCAAAAAGTTGCATTCATAATAATGAAGGCTATTTAAATAGTTTAGGAATGTTTGGTTAAACTAAGGGGAACAATACACATACACCTTCTGAGGTTATGTATAAATTAATATCATGTCCTGTGACTTCCAGTTGTTTTGTGAGCTAGGATTTCATCACATGAATGTGTATTCTAAAAGTGGCTCCCAAAAATATTCACCCCCTCTTGAATCTTTGAGAATTTATTTGTGTTTCATTATGACATGAAAATGGGGTTTCGCCAGTGATGAACACAAACAGTGTTGCCATACCAATGCACAATAAGATCACTTTCTCCCACAGAGATCCACTACTATAGAATGAGACAGACTCATTCTCAACCTTGAAGTGTTTATTTAAGATTCTTCTCTTCAGCAAGTTCTATAATTAAGTGTAGCCTGGCCCGGGGGGTGTGAAGTTAAAAAAAAAACGTGCCACCATGGCTGTCTGCCTGGCAGCCTCACATCTCCACTGGAATGTCTTCTCCCTAATAATTTTTAGGGGAGAGCCACTTGCTTATGTTTGTTTTCCCCTTGCCATTCCTTGTGTATTGAGAGCATTGAGGTTTGCTGGTGGCCCTTTCGGTTTAATGCATGGCAAATTGGACAGAGTTACTTCCAGCCTGGTTTGCTTCATCCCTGTTGCCTTTAGACCAGACCCTAGTTTTACACTACTCTATTGTGCCATGGGACTAGGGTCCGACTATCCTAATCTTAGCTTCTACACCCCCCCCCCAAACACCCCGGACATGGCAGCCAGTGTCCATCCCTCTACTCAGTCCGTTAATCTGATTAGGTTTAGCCTGCTGGTGACATGTTCCACTGGGAGGACGGCTGTCATGTCTCATTCGAGAACATGCCTCCTCCTCGTTCGGAACAAGTCTGGCATTCGACAGCATCGACTTCCTAGCTGCCACCGTTTCCCTGCCGCCACCTTTGGTGTTCAATGTTTGTGTTTTCCCATGTCCACACTAACGCATCCCCCTGATTGCGCACACCTGTTACTCGTTGTCTCCGTATAAGTATGCCAGTGTGTGTCCTGTTCAGTGTGCGTTGTTGTTTCATGTCACGGGTACGTTTAGACTCCTGTTGGGTCAAAGTTGTATAATACGTTTACAACGTTAACGTGCAATTTGTTTTGGGATTGTTACAAGAAAATGACAGATCCATCAAACCTGCGCCTTGTTTGCTCTTTTGGATATTCACCACAACGACAGCTTCCTAGTTTTTCCTCAGGGGGATATAGTGTCTACAGATCAACCCCCCCCGTCTGAGTCCCTAATTACTGTGCAGCAATAGATTATGTTCAGGGGCCAAGGGATGACAAAGGAGTATTCTTCTAGGCACTGTGCATCAACTCATGTTTTTGAGATCTTATTTGGGTTTCTGAACTGGGCATCTGTACAAACACTTTTCGATTATTTGATTGATTGAACTCGGGTCCAATTTGTTACGTTGCATTAGTTTATGTGACGGAAGACAAGGGTCAGTCTGAACAGAATCTTAGGAACACCTCAAACTTTCCTGGTGTCCTGACCTTATGAGGACACGCACCCATGGACCACACCTCAGGACTACCTGAACTAAATGACTCCTATCTGACTCCTATACGTTTGATTGATTGGTGTGCAGAGTTATGTCTGATGTACAGCTTGTTGAATCTTAAAGCAGATGTGCTACAGCAGCAGAAGAACACATGGGTTCACTCCTTTCAGCTAAGCACAGAAAGAGGAATTACAGTGTGCACATTATAACTGAAATATGCACATATACGCATATATACCATTATAGTCAGCGTGAAAAAGTGCACAGAATGTCTTATAAACAAGTTGAAAGTGAAAAGCAAAAAATAGTTCACACCTTGGTGACTTTGGAATACTGTATGCAGTTTTATCCAATGTAGACAGACACACAAAAACTAAAATCATTATTGTGTATTAGGTGTAGCCTGCCAAAGAACTGTAGTCACTTTACGCTTGGGTCAGTTGTGGCTCATTTGCAAGTCATAAATATAGATAGCACTTCAGTTAGTGATCCAAACTGCCACCACTATGAATTGAAACCCAGGTGATCGTATAGTATAGAGGTCGTATAAGTGAAGTGTTTCACTCATGAGAAGGGCTGGACTGATAATCACTCCATTTCAAACTCCTTTCACACGTAATTGAGTGAATCAGCATTTTTTGTCTGAGGCAAAAATATGAAGAATCTGAAAGAGAGATAAAGAAAAGGAATAACAGCTGTTGAAAATGTCCTAGATAGCATGCTTTGGGCTCTTCAATCTGTAGGGGGGGAAATCAAATGAAAGTAGTGCTTTGTCATTTTATCATGATGCGTTAGCAGCTTGTATAGATTCACCCATGTTATCGTACTTGCCAGAATGCATGACAATTTGTCTTCCATATGACTGAGTTTCCCATGAAAGCATTGGTAAAGCAAAGCAATTGTAAAACATAAAAGAACATGTATTCTCTGAAGACCACACAAACATTTATGCTTATTTTTCGGAATTACAATAATAAACTTTAGTAAGACGAATTCATTCTTCATAACAATTCTGACCATGTGTGGAAAGCTAAATGTTTTTAATATTCTAACTCATTTTTACTTAATTTAATAATTAGGTATTTGAATGAGCAACAAAAACATGGTTTTGGTTGGTTTAGCCAGGACAGGCTTTTGAATTAATGCTTGTTACTGCAAGACACTTGTCAGGCTGATGCACATTATATTTGGTGAGTTTGATCTCAGTTTGTCTCACAATACCATTACAACCAAGGGCTTCAGTGAGGTGGAGAGAGAAAAGTAAGCCTGGTGATTGGGAGGGTCTCCATCATGAGCCTTTATCTGGCCATCCTGCTGTCAGATCACCCTCCTAATGACAATATAAATCCTGTTATGTAGCTTACATTACATAAGAGTGAGCTAGATAAATCTTTCCTTAGCATATACAAGATTAAAATGAAAAATGGCTGTCCTCATTTGTAATATCTCTCACAACAGTCCAACAGCATTGTTGTTCCAATATTTATCAGAAAATAAAACAAGTGGACTGTCTAGCCTGACATGTGCTGGTAATCCTTCAAGGCAAGGACATGGAAGGAGAGAAAGATCTTCTCAATAAGCCTTGTTTTCTCAGCCCATTACACTTCTTCCTCCACTCCCTCGCCAGGAGGTTCCGGGCGAGGCTAAGGAAGCAATTTTGTCATGATAGATCAGAGGTCTACTTTTGTTGTATAAACCAGAACAATAATTGGGTTGCATTGTTAACCACCGAACCACACCTGCCCCGGTAAAGACAGGTATTTCTGAGCAAACAGTACTTTGAAATTATTTCCAAAACAATAGTATATTTTTGACAGAGATTTGTTTGCTATGCAGACCATCCACCTTAACCTTTTACAACGTGATCCCATTCCCCAATATTGCAGTGTAATGAGAAATGTCTGTGCAGAGTCATGTAGTGTAGTGTAAATGTATGTGTAGTGTAATTCTGATTCAGTGCCGGTGGCCTGGCTCTGGACTTGCTGCTCTTAACAAGTTGTCTTTAAACAATAATAGTTTCACCGTTTTAGTGTGTTTCAGAAGAGCTCTCGTCAGTATTGCTGGCATAAAGGACTTCCTTGTGGCTGCTGGCATGATTATCATCCTGCTGTTTGATGTTAAGTGTCAGGTTCTCTGCTGGTGTGATGATTGTTTGATAAGTTTGATAAGATAACTTTTTGTGTGATATGATTGCCGATGTCAAGTAAGCCGATTACAGGATCTCTGAAATGACCGTCCTCACTGGCTGTTCATGCAGGACAATGCTTATTGTTTACTGAGAATGGTGGAAACAAATCTAAGTCTACAAATTACTGTATACATTACAGTAAAAACCCTAGTACAACAGTGATGTGCGGAACAGCATCTTCAATCAATCACATGTGTTTTATAATGCCTTTTTCTTCACCAGTTGTCACAAAGTGCTATTACAAAGCCCTGCTGGAAACCCCAAAAAGCAACCACAGGTTTGATACACAGTGGCTATCAAACAATCGGTTATAGGATCAAAACCTAGAGAGGAACCGGGCTCTTAGGAGGGCCTGTCTTCTTCTGGCTGTGCAACGTGTACATTTTGAGAGTACAAATTGTAATCATAAAGATAGTTACATAGGCTGTATGTGCATCCAGACTCTATAAAACATAATCCAAGTCCTCTTGAAATACTTAAGACTCCCTCTACCAGATGACCTCTTCGACCAGTTAAGGTTTACTTGGTACCTAATAAACTGGCTGGTGAGTGCACAAGATATACAAAAGTATATTACAGTCGAAGGCCACAGAAAAAACAACATACCAGTGTGTCTATAAAGATGATGATTACGTTGTTTGCTGCTGACTGTAATCTCCTCGATGTTCTGTAATGTCTGCTCTGAACATTATTCTGCCTTACAAAGCCTAACCGTCGTAACTATGCTTAGAGTGAAACTGAGAAAAATGGCTTTAAAGTTTTTAATTGTCCAGCCTAATGTGTAGTAGGTAGATTAGTGGAAATACAGTGAATAATGTATAAAGTACAAAGTCTTCAATGGGTTATTGTATGTGTAATATTTCACACAATTTCTTTTGCTATGACCCCAAAAATGCAGATACAAACTCTGCCTTTGTATTGTCATTTATAGCTAGAAAGAGTTGTGTCAGAAACTGTCATGACTATGGCGTATTAAAGACTTAATTGATACATCTTGTTTTTAATAGTTTATTTTCAATATCAGGAACATTGTATTATTTTCTTCTTTGTATTTCTAATTGTTTATTTTAAAAGATATGTGGGTGTTTTATTAATAGATGATAATTATGATCTTTTTCCTCTTTAACAAGTCTTTATTATCTAATATAAACATCTTCTTTACCCTCACATTCACGTTTCTTAAACTAAATAAATAAATTAGTACATGAACATTGAGTTGTTTTAAACATAAACATAAAAAAACTGCTATGGCTTTAAATAAAACGACCTCGTAAATTACTGCGCTTGTTTGACAGATGTAACTATTTATAGGCATGTCCCTGCAATGTTACTGGATTTGACTGCTTTCATTCAGGAATATATCCTACTTAATGTGTAAAAGGGGCTTAAGACTATATATTTATTAAGCTAGTTGTTTGCTAATAAACTCAGGATAATTTGACGGGGAATCCGAAAAATGCGCAGGGAGAGGTAAATGCATAGAAATAGATCAGCAGGCCGCTGGCAAGGCAAGCACATTGACATTGCCAGATCAGTAGCTGGCCTAGGCATAGTCATAAACATTTCAATTGTGGATAAACTGTGTGACACAGAAGAAGTCCTAAGAATACCTTGCTATTTGGATTATTTGAAAAAACTTGAACATACTGTAATGACCTGGCTAATCAATTGTCAAGACAGAGGATGAAGTAGAACCAACGGTTTATTCTCAACTAACACTGGTTACTGTCTGGCCGTAGCCCACCCCACAGAAAACACAACCAACACGTTAAACGTTATCCTGCTAATCTAAAACCCAAGCCGAAAGAGAAAAAGCGCCAAGCCCAACCTGGTCTTATCACCCCAAATATTCCCCTGGCCAACCCCCCACCAAGCCCCTCTGCCAATCACCAGGATGCACGGCCTCCGCACCTACCAGGCATCCTGGGGATTGGCAGACAGCTATTTGATAGACAAACAGGTAATTGTCTAACCTAGAACCCCCAGCTGCCTGTCGCTACAATACAATCACGGAAGTCTTCAGAGAGCAAGTAGGCTAACCACATTGCTAATGCTAACCGCTGAATTACAGGAGCTGGTCCGGTTATAATGTGGCTATAATATTTGCTTTTGTTTAATGGTCTGCTGCTGTTTACGAATTATGCTGGGTATTTTTTGCGTTTTAAGGCAAGTTCCACCATTCCGTTACAATACCAAGCTAGATCGGCGTATCTACAAAGAAGGCTGGAGATACCAAGCCAGACTGTTGTATCTTCACACATACATCGGGTCTGCCTTAGTTTAATGACCGATTTTGTATTGCAATTATTATACCCTTATATCTCGAAAACGGAGCTACATTGGAATCCAAATCCATTTTTCATGTTCTCTACGTAGATTATACAATTCTAAGTATACGGTTGATATGAGAACATGCAATTAAAAAAGACAGCTTTGTGCCAATTTAAATTCAATGTACAAACAGCCTTTTACTATACTAACAAAAAACTGAAAATGTGCATTCCTTCCGGAATCTTGTGCACAGGGTTTGGCATATGCTTCAGAATTGTTTGGGGTTCCACCCCATACACTGCCGGATTAGCATGTCTGTGCATTTTGGATATCATGAACTTTGTGCTAATAGCAATCCTTGATAAAAAACTAGTAGCCTGCTCCACTCCCCCTCCCATGATATAGGCTGTTCCACCTTGGAAGCTATTGAGAAAATATATCACTAGGTCAATGAATTCCCATTCTCTATATGCAAACGTGGTATAATGATAATCAAATTGTAGCTGGAAAATAATATAATCATAGAAATCATATAATGTACAATACCTTATATTTCAAGCCATGCGTATGGTTCATTGTAAGTTGGTTTCTCAGTAAGCAGGCACAGAAGACTTTGTTTAAGTAGGGCCAGTATTTACACATGACGTCTGCGCAAAAGGTCACAGTCTTTCCTGAAAGCTCCTTCTGCAAATACAGCGGATATGCATATATCTCTCCCCTGTACATATCGAGTGCCCTTACAAGAACACTGTGCCCACAGACAGCAAGCTTGATGTCCTCTTCATCCAGTTTGCTTCTGGCCTTTATGGAGGACTCCTAAGCAGCTGTAAACTCTGCAGAAACACAGACCCCTTGCCAGGTACCAAAATAAAACCAAATATAATTAAACCTTATAAGATGGGGGAGAAAATATACATTTACCGAGATGATGATAGAAATATTTATAGAACTGTAACATGCTGCAAACCATTAAAAACGCATTTTCACTCTGCACACCGAGAAATGGAGCTTGGTAGAGTCGAGCTACTGTAAAAACATTAAATAAATAAAATATACAAACATCTGTATAAAATTGATCAATGCACATTAAATCATAATACAAACTAAAAAAGGTACAATTCCAAGGAAATTGTAATGTGGGGTTTCTGTCGCAGAAGCTGTGTCCGTTGTCTAGCTGTGTACTAGATGTGTCCCAGCTAGCTAGCTAGCTACCAATCTCCCGCATAAAAAAAGACTGAATAACTGGCAAAAAGTTAGCAAAATAACTTCTGCTTATTGTAGTATATGCTTAGTCTAGCACACATACAGCACAATGGAATGCACAAGGCTCGGAGGGTGCAGTGTGGATGTTATACAACAAACTAGAGACCAGGAGGTGTAATTATTTTAAGTTGTAAAAATATATGTTTACTCCAAAATGTAACATAGATATAATTGAAAATCATTTATTTATTTTCAGTTATTCAATTATAAGCTATTACAATTTGTTTAACAATCAACTGGGTGCACCCCTTTTATTTTCTCGCCGTTGACATTTTTAAAAGAAATCTAAATATGCAAGTAGAACTTTTTGATTACAACACATACACACAACTGTCCTAACGCACATGTGGGGTGAACTACAACAATAGTATCTTTAAATCGTGTGCATACACATTCTTTACCACAAGAAGTGATTCATGAAATACAACTATTAAATGGCATTGACTGCAACAAAACATGTTACTTGAGCACATCTTGCCTAGTTCAGAGAGGAACCATGAAATAGCGTCACATTTTACATAGCATGTAAGCACTTTGCTACCGCTTGTCTCATTGAGTCTTCATAAATCTTTTTAGTGCAAATATTGTTTCAGCACAATTTTATTCATTATAACATTATATTTTGACTATTTTGAAAAGATCGCTAACAATTAGCTTAAACTGCACAGTTTGAATCTACTAACATGGGGTAAAGTTAGCATTGGCCAGCTAGCGCAATGTCGAGATATCAGCCTCACAATTAAATTGAACTCACCAAGCGTTCTGCTAACAGAGACAAATAAACATAGTCTCTGCACAACAACAATGCAATTTCAATTTTTTCCTTTAAGATATTTCTTAATTCTTCAGATAGTTATTCTAATACTTTGTTCAGTATAGAGAAATCAATCTAGTGAGGCTTGCTAAAATGAGGTGTCTTAAAAAATTATTCTAGCAAATTCAACTGACAATCTGTAATTCAGGGGCAGGATAGAACAATTTGTGTAATCCTGATTGCCTGAAACTAACGTAACTATCCTTTTAGATTTCAAAGAACGTGTTCTTCATTGTGTGACCTGCCTGACACTTACCTTTGACAAAGTAAGTCCCATGGTCAAAGTCAGTGCCATTTCATTGTCACTGCATAAACAGTACTGTATCTAGCTAACATTACTTGCAAACTTCGGATCCAGCACCCATTTGCATGGTCTTATTATGGAAAGTTTGTTTACTTTCTAGTCAATCGACGTTCAGTGTGGCTAACTACACTTCGGCCAGTGCGGCAATTTTTTTTGCCACAAGAAACTTAAATATTTCCTAAACCTTGCAACGAAACCTTCCACAAAACTACAGCAACACAATCGGAAAACGGGGGACACATTTTAATACCTGTCATGTCTCTGTAGTGCAAGAACTGTAAGAGGATTTAGGGTGGCTATAATCATAAATAAATAAATATATTAATGAGATTACATAAAGTGGGGGGGGTACCCCTACTTAATAATGAGGTCCCA
Source organism: Novumbra hubbsi (assembly GCA_016801125.1). Taxonomy (NCBI): domain Eukaryota; kingdom Metazoa; phylum Chordata; class Actinopteri; order Esociformes; family Umbridae; genus Novumbra; species Novumbra hubbsi. The sequence goes on along the minus strand of JACXGK010002617.1, from coordinate 34,588 downwards.
GTAAGTATCTAAAAAGGTTTCTCTTTTCATGTGGAGAAACTATTTAAATGACTAGTTTAGAATTGGGTTTATGAAAAAGTTCACCTAGGTGGAAATATTGAGAATCCGTAGTCTTTTGAAAAAGAATCATTGAGAGGACAAAAACACCCAAAAAGCGTATTCCATGATGAATGTATTGCCCATCTGTGTCCTTCTTCAGCATTGTAGCAGGAGTTAAAACCTCAAGGAACTGTGCAATCATGGAGCTAGTGCTGCGCAGCATGTGTGTCATCAACTGCAATGTCACACTTCATGCATGTGTATTGCTTTGGCAAGCAGTCTTTGCATTTAACTACTGCATTCCTAGTCTCGCAATGCGGACAATTCTGGGGTCCACTGTGCTCTGTTGCCAGCATGTTACATATCAACATACATTGGGGAGAACAAGTATACCATACAGACCTTCTCCAGATCCTTCAGGTTTCGGGGCTGTCGCTGGGCAATACGAACTTTCAGCTCCCTCCAAAGATTTTCTATTGGGTTCAGGTCTGGAGACTGGCTAGGCCACTCCAGGACCTTGAGATGCTTCAAACGGAGCCAATCCTTAGTTGCCCTGGCTCTGTGTTTTGGGTCGTTGTCATGCTGGAAGACCCAGCCACAACCCATCTACAATGCTCTTACTGAGGGAAGGAGGTTGTTGGCCAAGATCTCGCGATACATGGCCCCATCCATCCTCCCCTCAATGCGGAGCAGTCGTCTGGTCCCCTTTGCAGAAAAGCATCCCCAAAGAATGATGTTTCCACCTCCATGCTTCACCATGCTGTTGGGATGGTGTTCTTGGGGTTGTACTCATCCTTCTTCTTTTTCCAAACAGTCCATCCCAGCCTTGTGCAGGTCACTGATGTCCTTACACGGCTCTCTGGTCTTGGCCATTGTGGAGAGGTTGGAGTCTGTTTGATTGAGTGAGTGGGCAGGTGTCTTTTATACAGGTAACGAGTTCAAACAGGTGCAGTTAATACAGGTAATTAGTGGAGAACAGGAGGGCTTCTTAAAGACAAACTATCAGGTCTGTGAGTGCTGGAATTCTTACTGGTTGGTATGTGATCAAATACTTATGTCATGCAATAAAATGCAAGTTAATTACTTACAAATCATACAATGGGATTTTCTGGATTTTTGTTTTAGATTTCGTCTCTCACTGTTGAAGTGTACCTATGATAAAAATGACCACTACATGCTTTGTAAGTAGGAAAACCTGCAAAATTGGCAGTGTATCAAATAATTGTTCTCCCCAGTGTAGGTCTAGCTTCTTTCTACCTCTATAAAAGACATGTATTTCGGATGCCCTAATCCAGTAATGAGGTGGAGCTTTCACTCATGTTTTACTATGTTTTAGTATTTTTCTGTATTCTTGCCAGTTGATTACAGAAGGCTTTCTAGTCTTTGAATAAGTGTTTCTGTTACCATAGAATCATATCAAAAAGTTGAATAGTGATGCAATACTCATTGCATTGTATCCCTTTTGTTTTATAGACATTGTTAGACATTATATCATGCCTGTTAGGCCATCAAAATCAGTGCTCCACCTAAACATGACAATGTTACACTCAATATTACAAAATGTAAAATCACTCATTCAAACAGAACTGTTCTCAAACAAAACAAAGTTGTGTTTGTGAACTGTTAGTATAACTATAAAACAGGACATGTTTACTGTAGACTAACCACATTCAATAGTAGCAGCCATTTTAATAACATTTAATAAAAATGTCATACAGCGTGCCCGACACTTGTAAAACCCACCAAAACATTTTCTATTTGTGAAATATTACCAAGATTTGGGTCTTGTTGCTCATGAAACTCTGACTCATTTATTCAAGTGTGAAAATGATTATTAATATTAATAACCTTTTTCATGTGGGACTTTTTCTTATTTCCCGTTGTGTTTTAATAAAAGCTATTATATTCAAGCAAACTTCTTATTCTTCATATTTGTTTAAAGAGTTCAACACCATGTCACTATAACTAAGCACCATTTTGGCCCTGTTAAATTACCTAGACATGATGCTGCACCTACTGCATGTCTCACAATTTAGTGCATATTAAAGTTTTTCTGAATTGCTAAACCACTAATCCCCATTCTCTGAAACAAGTTCTCAGTGGCCTAAACCGATTTGTCAAATCGGTCACTCTTTGGGCAATCCTTAAACACATGCTGGTAGTTAGACACCATTTCCAAATTGCATTCACTCTGTTTGCAAAACTCTTAACACACTTCTCACTCACTAAATCACATTTCACACTGTGATGCACTTGTGTGGTAAAATGGTAAACACGGGTGGCAAAAGTTAAACACAACTACAACACAGTTGTCATCATTTGCACACAATGACTCAAAATAGTTCACACTTGTTTAGAATGATGTGATCAAACCAATTGCAAAGAATACAACTCAGTTCAGAGTGGACAGGTGCCACAGGTCGGAGGCAAAGCCGGAGGAATGAATCTTTCATTGACTTTGTGAAAGTGAACTACTGCATTTTGATGCCACTGCTGGTATGCCCTGCACGCTGTGTTCTCAATTTTTGTAGTGTCTAATGAATGCTCATAATTGTTTGTATATTGACTGGCTGTGTGTATGATCTGAAAGCATTGTGGGATTTTGAGAACATATTATTAGTTTTGAGGCGAGTGTTTGATTTGGACAGAAAAGTCTGGGGTTTTTAAATTTAGTTTAAAGATTTGGTTTTGTGTTTAGAGTTTCCAGAAAATGGGTGAAGGTTTCAAGAGATATGTTTTAGCAATTTTGAAAAACAATAAATACACTATATGGATAGAGGTATTGGGACGCCTATCTATTGCACCTATCGGAGCTTTTATGACATCCAATCTGTTGGAATGTTTGCCCTTTTTTCCAGAAGAGCATTATTGAGGTCTAACACTGATGTTGGACAGCTCTGTGCGGGCCAGTGAAGATCATCAATACCAAACTCATCCAACTATGCCTTTATGGACCTTAGGGACGCGTAAATCGTCTCTCCACACTTCCATTGCTCCACTGCTACACCACTCCATCCAACTCTTGGCATTGTGCTTGGTGATGTAATACAGCTGCTTGACCATGGAATCCCATGCCATGAAGCTCCGGACAGTTTTAGTGCTGATATCAGGATTATGACGGAAGGACCCAAAGGCGGACAGGGATCAGGTAAGTGCGATGCGTTAGCACACAGAATGTTCGTGGTCATATACAGGCGTGGGTCGGCAACGGGGCTGGAGGGTGTGTGTCAGACAATGGGCAGAGACGTGGTCGGTGGGCAGGCGAAGGTCGGTAACGGGAACTCTAGAGACAAGCAAGGTACTGGGCAGGGGCTCGGAAACAATGACTATGAAATGCTGGATTCGTTGTACTAGACAAGACGATCTGGCACTGCCAGCTGGGGAAACAGGGACTAAATACAGAGGGTAATTGGAAGTAGACAACACCTGTTGGGGGGGTGGAGACAAGGAAACAGGTGAAACCCATCAGGGCGTGACAGCTGATGTTAATGCAGAGGTTTGTAACTCTACAGTTATTGAGTCAGCAGAGGGTTGGCGACTTTTACGCGACTTATGTGCCTCAGCACCCCGCGAACCCACTCTGTAAATTTATGTGGTTGCTGTGATTCCAAAATGATTCCACTTTTAAATACAGTTGAATATCTAGGAGGGAAGTAATTTCCCAAACTGACTTGTTGCAATGGTGGCATCCTTCTACAGTACCATGTTCAAATTCAGTGAGCTCTTTAGAATTACCCATTCTTGCACAAATGGTTGTAAAGGCAGACTGCATGGCTAGGTGCTTGATTTTATACACCTGTGGCAATGTGACTGAATGAAATACCTGAATTCAAGTGTGTAAGGACCTGTCCATTGTACTTTGTGCTGAAATGAGAAGAACAGAGCTAAGATTGACACACCGATGCCAGGAACACTATTTGACCTCTTTAAATTTTTATCTCCTAAAGGCAAAGAGTGATTGTAATTCTTTTTTTTTTTTAATAAATGCTGTTGTTTTAAAAAGGTAAGCTAAAATGTTTACAGTCAGGAATTGTGTGTATGAAATTAACATTAAAATAATTTCACCATGTTACCCGTTTTCATAATCGATCCATCTTATAACAATTTATAACCACACCAATTGATAGTAATCTAATTCACCTTTGAAAGTGTTTGACTATCAAGGTGAGCAGACTCTGGGCAGGTGAGCAAAAAGGCATAGTTTCACAACTCTTAAGAATACTTTTCCCCCTAAACAGTTAATTTGTATTCTCCCAGGGTGAGGAAGGACCTAACGTGCACGTCTCATTGTAATATAGGATTTTGACAGCAAGACAGTAGGCGAAACATTATAAGATGCGTTGTGAAAAAGTATTGTTCTATGCAGACTTGAGTCACATGAAAAGTGGCTGAACTATGGCTAAAAGAAAACATGAAAGTTTGTAAAAAACTGCCTGCTGAATGTAAATATATTCGAATGAGCGGAACATAGAATTCTATCTCCTTGTCCATCTCCATGCTGCACACGCTTGTTAAGAGATTACGCTTGTTTTTTTCTAAACCACAAAACCTTTGGCATTATCTGTGAGAGTACTGCATAGACTTGTTATTTCTCACTCCTTCCCCCACTTGCGCTTTACCCTGCCTCATTGCTGTGGTAAATTATAGTACTAAGAGATTTTACAGACCAAAACATTGCTGAATGGGAAACCCAACAAACCATGTCTTTAAATACCCTTGCACCACATTTTTGGATGTTTGGATCATCAATTTAAAACTGCTTCGAAATGGCATCGGAATTGTCTGTGTTTATTAGATATTCTGATGTTTTATCAGTGCAGAGACAGAGAAACTGTGTTAGGGCAGATGCCTTTAACTGAGTCCAGATGATTGATTGACTATTGTCTCCCACACTCTAAACAGGTCAGCATACCGTGAGGTTAATCAGCACTCAGCCAGCAGTGACGTTGATTAGTACACCCCTCACTGAGACGGGCTCAATTAACAAGTCCACCATACATATCATTAGCAGTAATTGTAAATTAAGGAAATCACACAATGTGACAAGCTCTGCTTTGAGTGGGACCATAGTCTTATTCTCTGTTATGCTAAAAAGTAGACGCTCGGTTTTGAGAAGCTGTGATAAAATCGTCACAGTGTCTCCATGCTTTGAAAATGCAATTTTGTTTCCGTAGCTTATGCATGCCAGTGCCATAATTCCTCCCCCGCTACAGTATGTAGTACACCCTCGTACAGGTTTTCTGCCATCTGTCCCGTACAGTTGAAACCGGGATTCCTGGATGTGGAGCCAACTGGTCAAGCGTGCTAGCAGCCGTCACAGGTGAGCATTAGCCCACTGAAGTCGGTTACAAAGCCAAACTGCAGTAAACACACTGATGTGGACAAGCATACAGATGAGCTTCGTCAAGACAATTCCTGACAGTTTGGACAGAAATCCTTCTGTTCTGTATATTACATTTGTTATGTTCATATGGGTTAATCAGTTTGTTGATATGCGTTACTCGTCAGGTGGATGAGGTATCTTGGCAAATAATCCTTCCAGTAAAATGGCGCGAGCTTGCTCATGTTCCCCTTTTCTGGGGGATTACTGTGTCATGTTATATACTTCCCACTTTATAATAAAGACCGTACAATGAGTTTGTATCCCTCTGATCCGACATGATCATAGGTTTCCAATGGAAAGGAAGCAATTGGAGAACATATTTGGTGAATGATTGCTCACCAATTAACACTATAATAGCCAGGCCTTTTAACCACCCACTATTCGCTAGTGTTACCGACATTAGCATACTAATCACATTCTCCTCCGCAGCATCACCAGCCAGCCTCGGCATTAGTTCATCACTAATGTGTTGTTATCAAACTAAAAAATGATGTCTAAAAAGGTGGAATAACATAAAGAATCATTTGGTTAGAAATCTTTACTGTGCATTGTGTATTTCGCTGAGAACTAAATATGTAACAATGGTCATTACATACCAAAATCACAAAACGATTCCAAAACACACTGAAAATGTAAATAGACAATTATAATCACAGGCTTTTCCAACATACGTTAATTTCATCATGGCATATCATAATGTGACTCAGTATAGTGTATGGCCCCTATGTGCCTGTATACACTCTCGACAACATCTGGGCATGCTCCAGATGAGATGGCAGATGGTGCCCGGAGGATCTCTTCCTAGACCTGGATCAGGGCATCAGTGTGCTCCTGGAAAGTCTGTGGCGCTACTTGTCAGTGTCAGATGCACCGATACATAATGTCCCAGAGGTTCTCAGTTGGGTTCAAGTCTGGGGATCATGAGGGCCAGTCAATGGCATCAATGCCTTTGTCATCCAGGAACTGCCTGCACACTCTGGCCACATGAGACCGGGCATTATCTTGCACCAGAAGGCACGCAGGGCCCAGTGCACCAGCGTAGGGTCTGAGGATTGGTTTAAGAATTACATCCAGTGACCTAACAGCGGTCAGGGTTCCTTTGGCCAGCAGGTGGAGGTCTGTGTGGGCCTCCAAGGATATGCCTCCCCAGACCATTTGACCAATTGCCAGACCGGTTATGCTGGATGATGTTGCCGGCAAGATAACGTTCACCATGGTGTCTTCAGACTTACGTCTGACACGTGCTCAGTGTGAACCTGCTTCCATCTTTGAAGAGAACGGATGGATCCTGAAAGAGCTGGTCTTTGCGACCTGAATGGGTGCAGGTACTGCCTCGTGCTATGACATGGACACTAGTAAAATGCTAAACAAGAGAATATTTATTTAGTCTGTGGTCTGTGGCCACCACCTGCAAAACCATTCTTTTTTGGGGGTTGTCATGCTGTTGCCTCTCCAGTGCACCTGTTGTCACTGTTATTTGCTTCAAAACAGTTGACACTGATTCACATACACTTTTGCTTTATAACTGGACATATTGATATACCTGAATTTTATTTGAAATGGTGTATTTTATTTACAGTTGTTTATTCATATTATCAGAAAACCCCTAAAAGTCATAAAATAACCAAATTTCATTACTGTTTTTTGTGACAAAGAAGTATGTGCTCCAATGATTCCATCACAGAAAAATAAAGGTTGCAGTAATTATTGGAAACTCATACTGCCCTGACATACATGTTCTTTACAAGTGTATGTAAACTTTTGACAACAACTGTACTTATTCATTTTAAAGTGCCACTTATACCATAGCAAATTCCTTCTAGGGAAAAACCTACATGGCAATAAAGCTTATTCTGATTCTGGGGATATACTATGATGATTACGTGTTCCCTTAATGTTTTTGAGCTGTTTATTTATGCGATATTATTTTTCAGTATTCAGTTTTTGCAATGTTCAATATACATTTCTTGTGTCTCTTTTAGCAGTAGGGTCATTCTGAGCTCTTCACGTACCCATCTTGGCAAAATCATTAGTGGATTTACAGGCTGAAAGTGTTCTTCAGGTCAGGTTGTGGATCGTTAGCAGCTGTGTGAGGTGCTTTGTCAAACGTTTAAAAAACGTTCAATGTTATCTGAGGCGAAGTATCTTCTTGCAGCAATGTCCTTGATGATTGACCACTTGGGCTCCACACGTCTTGACAATACAGTAGACTGTGCCAATAGAAAATCCAACATCCTGGAAATTGACATTGGAGTGTTTAAGGATCATTTGGTTTCTGAAATCCTCAGACAGTTTGTCTTTACAGTGGTACAGGATGCAAAGTGTTCTGTTCTCTTAACCATATTAGCATAGGTACGGTAAATGACCCAGTAAACAGGATCAACTAACTGTAACTGTAATTAACTAATCATTTATATTTCTGAGCCAACAATGTGCAAAATATAAAATATTAGTTTTTAGAACATATTTTCAAAGAATTTCCCTTGCACGCACAATCTAACACGTTCATTACAAGGCAAAAGCAATATGTGTTTCTTTGCCTCCTACAGGTTATTGTCAACTTGGTTAGGTGTTGTAGCCTTGTAATCTGATCTTAATAATGCCGGTAAACCTCGAGAATTTAGTGAAACAATGCCACTCAATGTTAAATAGATAGTTATTGTTTATTAAAGAATAAGTACTAGTCGCTTTTAAGTTATGACTAATAAGTTCCAGGGTGTAAATATTAAAATGTCTTTTTGTATACACTATGCTGTATATCTACCACATTGGTATTATAAATTACATAAAACATTTTCAGTTTATTGTTTTGGCAGCGAATAACACATTACACTTGCCATAGTTTGTTTTTGGAGATAGGTATGCCATAACCATTAAGAAATCTTCTTTACAACACATGTTGGATAACAACAATGTGTGTGCATGTGCAATAATGATGTAAAGTTTTGGCAATGTCAAAACCATTGGGCGTGGCAATTTCCACTGCAACAGTCAACTATTTTAATATTAGACATGTTTTTGTCTTGTCATGAAGTAGTTTTTTTGGAGGTTTGTTATTGTACCTCTGTAGGAGTTCACTGATCATGCTGTCATTGCTAATGATCTAAAGCTAAAGACGGGTACTGCTTGAGCATGCATCCTGCCCAATTCACAGCAATGCCCCCAAGGCAGTCGTACGTTTACACAATAATCACTTCTGGACATAATCTCAGAGGTTGCGAGCCATGGAAAGAAGAGAAGTGATTGGTCACTGCTGGTCCTTATTTGGGCTCAAACTGAGCAACAATTACTCTGCATTGCAGCACCTTAACCTACCAAGTGACTGGGGAAAATGTGTATCAGATGTTGTTCAAATGTTGCGAATGGCCTGCCTTAAGTTATTATTCAATGAAAATTACTGTGCCAAACCAAACACAAAATTTGATGAGAAATGCATTATTTAATAAAAATATGTAATCTTAATCACCTTAAACTTACATATACAATGTGTGCGATAGACTATATAGACAAAAGTATTGGGACACCTACATTCGCTTGTATGACATCCCATTCTAAATCCATAGGCATCAATATCGCGTTGGGAGGCTTTTTACAACTTTTTAGAGTGTGTCTGTTGGAATATTTGCCCATTCTTCCAGAAGAGCCTCATTGAGGTCTAACACTGATGTTGGACAGGAGGGTCTGGCTCACAATATATGTCCTAGTTCATTCCAAAGGTTCGATAGGGTTGAGGTCAGGGCTCTGTGCAGGCCAGTCAAGATCTTCCACACAACTCATCCAACTATGCCTCTATGGACCTTTCTTTGTGCACTGGGGCACAGTCATGCTGGAACCAAAAATTTCCTTCCCCAATCTGTTTCCGCAAAGTTGGAATCATGAAATTTTCCAAAATGACTTGGTAAGGTGAGGCATTAACATTTCCTTTCAGTGGAACTAAGGGGCCTATGCGAACCACAGAAAAACAACCCCATAGCAGTATCTATGTACCTCCACCAATCTTTACAGTTGCCACAATGCTGTGAGACAGGATACGTTCTCCTGGCATTTGCCAAATCCAGACTCACCCTCTGCTGCTCCAGAGTCCAGTGACGCCATTCTTTACATCACTCCATCCAACGCTTGGCATTGTGCTTGGTGATAAGGCTTGCATACAGCTGCTCAACCATGGAAACTATGTCATGAAGCTCCTGGCGCACAGTTTTAGTGCCAGAGGAGATTTGGAACCGTCAGCAGAGCATTGGCTTCTCAAGGAGGGAAGACATTTCCCAAACTGACTAGCTGCAACGATGGCATCCTATTACAGTACCATGCTTGAATTCAGTAAGCTCTTTAGAACAACCCGTTGTTTTACAAATGTTTGTAAAGGCAGACTGCATGGCTATGCACTTTATAAGCCTGTGGCAATGGGACTGAATGAAACACCTGAATTCAATGAATAACAGATTTAGAGAATACTTTAGTCTACATAGTGTATTTTACCTTCAAATACAGTGGGGAGAACAAGTGTTTGATACAATGCCGATTTTGCAGGTTTTCCTACTTACAAAGCATGTAGAGGTCTGTAATTATTATCAGAGCTACACTTCAACTGTGAGCGACGGAATCTAAAACAAAAATCCAGAAAATCACATTGTATGATTTTTAAGTAATTAATTTGCATTTAATTGTATGACAAGTTTTTGATACATCAGAAAAGCAGAACTTAATATTTGGTACAGAAACCTTTGTTCGCAATTACAGAGATCATTAGTTTCCTGTAGTTCTTGACCAGGTTTGCACACACTGCAGCAGGGATTTCGGCCCACTCCTCCATACAGACCTCCTCCAGATCCTTCAGGTTTCGGGGCTGTCGCTGGGCAATACGGACTTTCAGCTCCCTCCAAAGATTTTCTATTGGGTTCAGGTCTGAAGACTGGCTAGGCCACTCCAGGACCTTGAGACGCTTCTTACAGAGCCACTCCTTAGTTGCCCTGGCTGTGTGTTTTGGGTCGTTGTCATGCTGGAAGATCCAGCCACAACCCATCTTCAATGCTTTTACTGAGGGAAGGAGGTTGTTGGCCAGGATCTCGCGATACATGGCCCCATCCATCCTCCCCTCAATGCCGTGCAGTCGTCCTGTCCCCTTTGCAGAAAACCATCCCCAAAGAATGATGTTTCTACCTCCATGCTTCACAGTTGGGATGGTGTTCTTGGGGTTGTACTCATTCTTCTTCTTCCTCCAAACAAGGCAAGTGGAGTTTAGACCAAAAAGCTCTATTTTTGTCTCATCAGACCACATGACCTTCTCCCATTCCTCCTCTGGATCATCCAGCTGGTCATTGGCAAACTTCAGACGGTCCTGGACATGCGCTGGCTTGAGCAGGGGACCTTGCGTGCGCGGCAGGATTTTAATCCATGACGGCGTAGTGTGTTACTAATGGTTTTCTTTGAGACTGTATTCCCAGCTCTTTTCAGATCATTGACCAGGTCCTGCCGTGTAGTTCTGGACTGATCCCTCACTTTCCTCATGATCATAGATGCCCCACGAGGTGAGATCTTGCATGGAGCCCCAGACCGAGGGTGATTGACCGTCATCTTGAACTTCTTCCATTTTCTAATAATTGCGCCAACAGTTGTTGCCTTCTCACCAAGCAGCTTGCCTTTTGTCCTGTAGCCCATCCCAGCCTTGTGCAGGTCTACAATTTTATCCCTGATGTCCTTACACAGCTCTCTGGTCTTGGCCCTTGTGGAGAGGTTGGAGTCTGTTTGATTGAGTGTGTGGACAGCTGTCTTTTCTACAGGTAACGAGTTCAAACAGGTGCAGTTAATACAGGCAATGAGTGGAGAACAGGAGGGTTTCTTAAAGACAAACTAACAGGTCTGTGAGAGCCAGAATTCTTACTGGTTGGTAGGTGATCAAATACTTATGTCATGCAATAAAATACAAATTAATTACTCAAAAATCATGTTATTTGATTTTCTGGATTTTTGTTTTTAGATTCCGTCTCTCACAACTGAAGTGTACCTATGATAAAAATTACAGACCTCTACATGCTTTGTAAGTAAGATAACCTGTAAAAGCGTCAGTGTATCAAATACTTGTTCTCCCCACTGTAATTAAAGCTGTTCAATGATAACTGTATGGGTATTTTCAGAGCGAATGTTGTTGTTTCTGTACTCCAGCCCAATCCATTTAAAATGATTTAATGACAAAGTAATGAATAAAGTAGCTTAATTTGAGGAATCTTCACCCAGAATTCTTCAAAGCTGAAGAAAGTGAAGTGCACCTTGATTATTTACAATCACGTTGTGCCGTCAGTACAAGTAAGCGTGTTTCTGTGATTAAGCTCCTCGGGAACGCCAACATAATATGCTCTCTGTGTAATCTCACACATTATGTGACGTCTGGTGTATGAAAAGAACCGGATCAAGGCGCAGGTGTGGTGAACAAGGTTCGATTTATTGGCGAACCTAAATAATAAGCCTAAACAGGCTGGAATGAGAAAGGCGTGCGCGCAGCCACGAACAAGGAACGTAGGCTACACGCAACAGCGACAATAACACACACGGAGACAAGACACACAGGAGTTTAAATACCCAGCTAACTGGGTGCAGCTGAAGGGAATCAGGGAAGGGTGCCTTCACAGGACATGGGAAACAGGACAAACACATACGATGGTGCCAGAAGACCGGCGACGTCGAACGCTGGAGAGTCACGCGCCCGGAGGCGGACCCACCACCAGGAGGCAACGTGACACATTATCAATTAAGGATTAATTATCAAATCGCATCATTGAAAAATCTTGTTTACAAATCTATTACAAAAACACTCTATAGTTTCTTAACTCATACTTCTTTTTAGAACCTAGTTGAACAATCACACAAAAGGTGTGATTGTATTTATAACCTAAATTATAATTTATAACCTAAATTATAATGTCAATAAAGAATTATATAATTCCATGTTATCCTGAGCCATGATGATAATATGTAATGGGAGAGATTGGATGTGAAAAACTGCTGACATGCTGTTTTCACGTGGCTGACCGACACATCATTGTCCCATTGGGTGAGAAATACTCTCTGATGTCTCTGGCAGGGCTAACAGCTGGTGCCTCTGAGTCATGCCTCACAGGCTCTTGTTTTTGTGTTGAAATACCTACACCAATCACAAGCACAGAAACTCCTTTCAGCTCAGCTTGATATATATTTTTTCAAGCATTTTATTCTTTAATAATTTATGAGGGTGGTACATTTCACTGTAGAGCTTTCCCAAGAAGAAGAGTTTGCGCCCTATCAGAGACGCATCTAGTATTAAATCCATCAGGGTTCCAACCATTGAAATCCATAGTGGTGTTTAAATGCACAATGGCCCAGTAGCGTGCAGCTCTAGATAGTACATCTGCGCTGGATATGGGTCAAGACTGGTTCAGTTTGTTAAAGGCTTTCACTTGTAGCCCAAATACAGTACGAATCTGTGAATCAAATGTCAGATCCAGACGAACTCTGTCACACAATATCACAATCTTTACAGTGCATTGTGTAATGCTTTAACATTCGGTCAATGGAAACCAAAATTACCAACTGATTGAGGGCTGAATTAAAAGCACACCAGAATTGAATAACTTGAATAAATTTAATCACAGCAACTCATAATGTGACTCAGTAGTGTGAGTCCGACACTGTCTGGGCATGTCCTAGTTTCACCTCCTTGCTCTTGAGACTATACTGGGAGGAACAACAAACCTTCTTGCGAAGGCATGTATGGATGTGCCATCCTTGAGGAGCTGGACTACCTGTGCAACCATCAATGTCACCTGTAGTGACAAGGAAACCAGCTAAATACAAACATAGAGAAGAATAAGCCAGTGCAGCTGCTTTCCCTTTCCTTTGCACCAAAACAGGTGACATTGATTCACAATCACTTTTGCTTCCTAACTGGACAGATATCCATGAGGTCTAAGTGACTTGTTGTTCCCTTAGTTTTTGTGCACCTTGACCTAGCCTACGCAGTTAGCAATGAATTCTGGGAGTGCTGGTATCAGCCCCAGTGGCATTGCCATGGGGTTGCCAGGGGGGATCACAGCTACCCTGATACAATTGCTGCCGCCCCCACCAGCCCCTTCTCACCAGTCTCATATGCATAATATGCTTTAGAGTATGCATAATATGCTTCTGAGTGATATTTTACATTAGGTACAATTCATTCAGATCAATAATATACATTGCAAATAGTTATTTTCTTTCACACTTATAAAAAATAGACATTATTGATTATTATTAAGAATGTATACATGCATATACATATACAAAACACATTAAAACAGGATTGTAATAACTCATAATTAACTGTACTAGTATTAGTCAATGCACATCAGGTAATTAGTATAACATTATGTGATTCCGTAATACCCAAATTGACATGGTATTCTACTAGCCTATGAACCAGTACAGCATAATAACATCCCTGAAATTCAGTTCTGGCTTTTGGTTTTGGTGTTCCTCCTCAAGATTGTTGAGTTGCCCCATCTGGCCCCCCCCTATGAAACATTTCTGGGGGTGCCACTGGTCATCCCCTTCGGTCAGTTGCGTATAAAAACAATTTTGTGCTACAAAAACACCCATTGCTGCCCCAGAGATTGCTGCCCCACATTTCCACTCACAGAAATGAAGCACCAACGGCGGATTGTGAAGTTTTCCCGAGGCAGCCTAAAGGGCCAGCCCGCTCCGGCAAAGCTGCCTCCCATCATCTCCTCGTCAAGGGAGGTGTATAAAAGCCCCAGAGGTGACACAGCCATCCCCGGGGAGAGGCTTTTCTGTTGATTTAGATTTGTGTCCATTCCCTGTGTTTCTCACCGTTACACTGTTCGGTTTGGGGAAGTTTGTTTCCCCCATGAACCCCCTTACAGTAAAAACCAATCCGCACTAGTGCAGGAGAACAGATGAGCAGGAATGTTCTGTGAGCCTGCTGCCCAGGATCCTCCAGAGCCCAGTGCCACTGACAACATGGATGCCAAGGATGCTGTCTCATATAATGTCATGATTCCTTTTGTTATGACGTTTTTCATTTTTAAGTCAATTCAGTAAGATGATCACTGGCAGAATTCATACGCAGTCCTTTGGTTCAGTGTAGCTGACAAGCAACAGTTTGTTATACGTTCTGCAGAGAAAAAATAGATCAAGCTGCAGTCAGCACAAGACGAGTTTAGAAGTGATAATTGGAAGCTGGGTGCAATATTTATTTAAGACAGACACAGTTTTATAGAACCAAAACAAACAGAGTTTCCCCCAAACTTAAACTCACTAACAATTGAGTAATTAGTTTAGTGTTTGTTGTGTAGAGGCTCTCTGGATAATACTGACACATTCTTGAAATGGTTCAAATATGTTTGTTTTTTTATGACATGCAAAGTATTGAGGCAGTAAAAAAAGTCTAACTTGACATCTCTAATTCACATGTATTGTTCTGGAGGGCCAATTTGAGATTGTAAAGAATTAGGAGTCAATACAATCGGTGTTGGTGTTTTCAGAGGTGTTGATGTGTGCCTGTCTACATTCTGTCTGTCACCTGGATGCTAAGCTTGGATAGGGAGATTGTGTGCCCGGGTTTGTCTCTGCTTCCACTCTCCATACATGCCTCATTGATCTGCATGCCTGTACACACACACACACACCCACACACAAAGGGGCAGAAATATCCATGGTAATTTTGTGGCAGTGGTTGGGGAATAAGCTGTGCTAAAGAATACAAAAACACACTGACCCAACGGTTTTCACTCCGGGGGGTATTGTTCTTGATAGTTGACTATATAATTAGATTAGAATTGTTTTGTAATAAATGCACATTGCTTCATATCAAACACGATAATTCGATATAAATTATCTCACAAGTAAAAGGATACTGGTATGGAAAGGAATCCAAAATACTTTGTGGCAAATTAACAAACTTACAGGAGGTTGTTATAATTGGTTGCAAATCCTATGAATTTAAAGACGTACCGATGTTTGCAACCCACAAACATCACTTGACACACACTAGTTTTTCTCTATAGTGATGCTCTGCAAGGCCTTTAAGGTAGCCATCTTCAATTCCATTTTGTTTTGGGCCATTTTGCCTCCAGTCTTTTCTTCAGAATGTTAAAGCATGCTCAATTAGATTTAGGTTGGGTGATTGACTAGGCCAGTCAAGAACATTTTGTCCCTGAAAATCACCTTGGTTGCTTTAGCAGTATGTTGGGGCAAATTCCTGCTGCAGTGAAGAGCCATCAAATGAGTTTAGATGCATTTGGTTGTATTTGAGGAGACAAGATGTATCTGTATGCATCAGAAATCAACTTACCGCCGACAGGTTACTTTATAAACACTTTGCAGTCCCATGTAGTTTGGCCCGAGAAGTCTTATTTAAATGATAACAGTTTCTGATCTGTTAGACAGTTCTTTGTCCTTGTGTTTGTCACTATGGTCAGCATTCTTTGGTCCTCCATGGTGGATGGAGGACCTCGGCCCTGCCACAACTTTTGCCGTTGTGGAACCAACTGGTGCTTTCTTCTTAATGTAAAACATTTGCACACCTAATGTGCTGGCAATCTCTTTGACTTATACTGATTGACCTGCGTCACATTGGCCGCCTTGACGTGTGTAACGAAGAGAACTTCGTTACTTACTAGGTCGAATGCTGTGGGGTGTGGTATGAATTACACGGGTCAACAAATAACTTGTATGCATGTTAATATTGGCACTTGGTACATGGGAGGCAATATTGGCACTTTATTGGTAGGATTTGCACAGAACATTTTGTACAGTATATTTTAAACATGTATTCAATATTTTTTGGAAGGACAAACTGTTGAACCGGGTTCGGTCTTCTACGACAGGTTAGCATACTTCGCTCCACCTGGATGGGAAAGGTGGATTACGTTGATGTACGTGAACGGGTAAGATGGGTGGAAATATTTATGGTAAATTGTTAAATTATTTGTTGATTGTAATTGTGTCATATGATAAATGTTTGCACACCTGTGAATAGTATGATCCATGGGGTTGTCTTGGGGAAACTATCTGAAGGGCGCCAGTTTCCATCTGTGGGGAGGCTGGGCTGGACTCATAGTGTTACTGCCAGAAGCCATACGTTTGTAAACTGTAGGTCCTGAAATAAACCACCACTGGGTTTTTTTGGCATTTCTCTGGGCCTTTTTGTCTACTGCATTTTCCAGCCACTAAAGGGTCATTCTTACAACGTGCATTGAAGTTCTTTAATTCTCGTGTTGTAAGACACCTGTAACTTGACTCCAAAAGCAAATGTAGAGCTTAGAATCAAGGCTAGACATTGACAGCTTTCTAGTGCTATCCTAATCTTTTAAGGATAGGGTACTTGCTGAGGTAACTCATTTGTAATTTATAGAGTGCTACTGAAATAGTGATATCGATTGCCAATAACTATAGGCTATTTAATCTATAGTTTTATTGACAGTGATTTAACCAACTTACCAATGACCAATGTTCTTATGACCTAAGGGCTTCCATCACCATTATGGTTAAATGACTGTATATGTTCAGAGAGTCAGCCTAGCCTCACTGTCTGATTATCACTCTAAAATGAATTAAATGAATGTAACACAGCACTTTACCCAACAATATAACATGTTGAAATAGCAAAATGCTATATTGAACGAGTTATTTACATATTCTTTTCCTGGAAAGGATCATTGTATTTTGGTTGTCTATGCTAATGAAGGCAGACCTTTGCTTTATCTGTGTTTCTTCCAGGCATTATTGTTTACCAGTTAAGCATCTTCACGCACCATTAGGGACAGACCCGGCCTATTGGATTCTGGGAAGCTTTTTAAATCATTGTGTTTACTCCAAAGGCACCTGCAGCACAGACTATTGAATGTCTTCTTTGGGCTAACAAACAACAAATGTATTCATAAGCCAACGGAAGTCACTGTTTTTTTCTTTCAGAATGCATGTTGTCCAAGTATATATTTGTTAACCCAATTTTGGCCTTGTTGTGTTACCACAACAACAGGTGTGGAGATATAATGAATCATGATGTTACCCGTTCTACTGTACTGTCATCTATTTATCAATACGCAACCTTACATTTATCTACGCCTCATGTTGTGGTCGTAAAGTGTGTGTCTGTGCTTTCGTGCATTCTTTCTTCTTTTTTATTGGCCCATATATCTGGGAACTTATTGGCCCATATCTCTTGGAACGTATTGGACCAAATCTCTTGTCAGATTTTCAGACGGCTGAAGAACATAAATGAAGAATCAAGAATCGGTACATTGTATTGCAGCAAACGGGTATGCAAACATGCCGTGTGGCTTGGACCAGTGACTCACTGAACACCTCAACACGTGTCAACCACAAAGCAGTGGTGCAAAACTGATCAACTTCAAAAATAAATGTATGCAAGCAATGGATCTAATAAACAAACGTCACTTTTATTACGCAGTATGCCATTGTCGCTACACTGCAATTATTCAATATTTGTGACGGCTGTATACATTAGTAATAATATTTTTGGGGTTGCATATCCCACTCTCCCCTGAATAGTTGTTTTACTATAATTATTATTGCTTCTATGTATGGCAGGACTTAATGGCATATTCCAGGTTTCAAGTACTATTAAGTCACACATTACGATTTATCAGAAACAGAATATTGTTGTATTTTAAAACCTAATTGGATTCTTGCACTAAAAAGAGAAAGGAACACGAACATCGAATTACATTAAATACAGAAAGACATATCCAGATTTGGTTTGACAATTAAGTATAGGTGCATTGATCCTATGCTGTAGCTGCTTAGTTCAAGGTTTTATATTTTTTTAATCAGGCATTTATTACTTCATTAGATGACGTGGGGAAAGACAGATATTAAGATAGATGTTCCGAGGCCACCTCGGGTCCTTGGCAATTTGTTCCAGTCATTGGCAGTGGTGGATGTGTACAAGGATAGCGTGGGTGGAGTATGCATAATTGTGGAACAAGAACACAATTCTAGATTTAACATTAGGCTAAAAGAGGATGATATGGGAAATGAATGATTGCGAGCTGTCCAGACAATGGTGTCGTAATATTTGAACTATTAGCGGGCATTACCACCATCAATCACAACATTATTAAGTTATACCCAGATAATAAGACATTATTAATATATATATATATATATATACAGAGAATAGGACCTCTCCAACTTTGGAACCATGAGCATCACCCATTATATTCAAGAGAAATGTAGTGCAGAAAAGAAAACAAGAGAAAGAATAGGAGGAAGACAGAAATGATCAGCCCAGATGGCACATGAATATTTATTGAATCAGACGCTTCAGTCTGACTGCTAAATCATTTGACATTAAGTGGTCCGTTATCATTTATTTACAGGGCAGTTACACAGAAAGCCAGTACATTGTTTTACAAAGCATTCCTAACACGTATTAATAAAGATACTATATGCTATAAATGTGCATACCACAAAATAGATATTATATGTTAATGACTCTATGACAGTGCAGGCTCAATGCATAAAACACGATTCACAACTAAATTAGCTGCACCACTGTCCTGCACTTTGGAGATACTATATTCTACTGCAAGTGAATCACGAGTAACTTGTGGAAGGACAAAAGAAGAGGTCATAATGCTGGCAATATGCCCATCTACCACCAAAGGCTTGGCAACTATCACATTTTGTAAAGACTAAGGTACTAGAAAAGGACAACACAATTGTAAACTAATAATAACATTCCGGCCTCTAAACCTCACTGGTTATGCAGAAAGGACAGCTTATTTAGGCCATTTTAACAGTGATTATTTGTGCTGACCAAGTAGAAAAAAAACTAAAATGAAAATAGGTCTGTCACTTATTTGTCCTTATTTTTACAATGAATGTTGACTTGTGCCAGACTGAAATCTTAACACATAACAATGTTCATGTTCAGTTGAGAAAGGATTCTTCAAGTCAATATATTCATGTTCCAGAATTCTTCCCTGGCATTTACTGGACAATGACGTGTGTGATATCACAAAGTTTGTTGCCAAATCTATGAAGAATAATGACCTTGATAGTAGAAAACCATTATTTGGTTATATATAAACTCAATGAATCAGGTGCTGAATAAATGTAATAATCCAGTGCATATGTTAAAACACTCCCAAGTGTTTTATGCATGTGTAGTTTGAGCCATAAAATCAAAACAATTAAAAAAAAAAAAAAACGTTTCAGGTTTAACGGTTTAGTGTTTCTAGATTTCTTTGAAACATTTAATATGATTCAAATTAGTTTTATTATGATTATGTTTAAAAGCACCTTTTTTTTTTAAATGCTGTGTGGGTGAAAATCTGCAAGACATTTTTTTTACTGTGAATTTCAGTTCAGCCATCCTTGCATGGTAAACACCAATACTTGTTGGTGCACTGAATGTTTGTAAGTAGCACCTTTTAACAATCAGTTGAAATTGGTCGCAGTACTATTGACTGCAGCACACTAGGTGATTGGACTGGTAATGAATGGTAGTGTTATATGTTGAAAAACAAACACCTAAAAAACTACAGATATCAGTGAAAAATCATTTGAACCTATTAAATGCGACATGAACCATGGTGGGTAATGCCTGTTTGTTTTCTTTAAGAAGCTTAAAGGACCAATCATAACCCTTGGTATAAGCCAGACTGTTTGAGAAGCCGATGGTGACAGCCTCCTATTTTATAAAAGAAAGTCTCTGTGCCTGCCATCAGGCCATTCAAGCGAGCATATTTTCCTTTTCTCTTGCGAGGAGGGTTGTCTTATTCCATATCAGCAAACTAGTGTAACAGTAGCAGTTCTTTTTAAACGGACTCACTTTTGGACGTACGCAACACCTGTATCAAGGCACACTGCCCCCAACAAGTTGTCTCAAGCTCAGCCCTCAGAGGACAAACTGTGGCTCAGCGAGTCAGATAGGTAAAACCTCATGAAGATATGATGGCATTGCCTAACATGCCGCATTGCAGATGCCAGTAATAACCCTCGCTGCAGCCAGGCCTCTGATGGAATGAGACCTCAGTTTACAGGCTGTAACCCCTATAAGACGGTATACTGTACAATGTGACAGCCATTTACAATAATGGGGTCTACCTCTGCAAGGTGCCATCCAGGTAGAATGTGAAAGGCCCCATGCTGCAAGTTGAACCAATTGTAGCCATTGGTGACATGAGGTAATTAGGCACTATGAGGTCACTAATAAAGACCAATGGACATACTGCTAGGTCAAACTGCAGAAAGGAATGATAGACCAACAGAGCACTTCACTTGCTATGTGGAGGTAAGGATGACAAGAAGGATACATCATCCATCCTGTCCAGCAACTTACATTCCAGCTGAAAAACAGCCTATTTAAAGCATTATAATGACCTAAATCCCAGATTTCCCAAGACTATTCTGTTTCCTTATTCTGTTTCCTTTTTTACACAAGTATTTTACTTAATACCTAAACTCATGATTGTCTACTGTTGTATTGTCACTAAGCAGTCTTAAAAAACAGCTATGGACTTGTGAACACCAAATTGGGAATCGTAACGCTATGGTAGAGCCCTGTGCCAGCGGTTGAACTTATTGTTGCTAGCTTTACAGCTTCGAAAAGCAACACTTGGGTCATACCTTTGCAGATACCAGATTACTGATTACTGATTATCTGTAAACAAATACATGAAGACGGAAAATATGACTTTAATGTCTGAAAAGTTTGTAATACTTGCGTTCAAAGATCTGATTTCACACATACGTTTCATGTTTAATTTCAATTCATCCTTTTTTTTACGATCATACCAATTTAAGTAAGTTATCTTACGATTGTAACAATACGTACGCTTTAGCTTTTGGCAATTATGTACTAATTAGTTGCAAGTGACAAAAAACGTACCTGAGCTGATCACACCACTTGGCATGTACCAAGGTTCTTACAACTGACTAATGGTGACATATAGGCAATTAATTCATGAGAAATGCCACAGAAGGACCTTCTTGAGGGGTTGCAATGGGTTTCATTCTCAGTATATGTAGGTAGCATTGCTAAACTTTCAAATAGTAGATGGGGCGGTTGAGATGCTTGTTAGGATTGAAAAGTATTTTCTTTTCTTCTTTATACTTTCAGCAATGGAGTATAAACAATGATTTTTTTTACAGAGTCCCATCTGAATAAGCAAGAGGGAGACAGAGAGCTTCTGTCCATTCTAATGTGTGTCTGTCTATTGTTGTTAACAACAGGCTGATCCCAGGGAAGTTGTGTTGACACATTAACATCCTCTAAAACTGTCTAAACAAGTACATGGAATTGTATTAAGATGTTCATACCATGACCGATTTCGCTATTTGAATAAGAGTTTTAGAAGCTACCGCACATAGTCATGTAAATGTTTTGGTGACAAATATTGAAAATGAACGCAATGAAGCACAGATGCATTGAGAACTGCATACTGAACATTGGCAAAAGCCAATATTGACAATAAACACCGGGCGATTTCTAACGGAACGCGAGGACATCATTCGGTCTCATGGGCACAGCAATCAACCTCTATTATTGACCCTAGGCTGGACTGGTTCCTAACTAATCCATAAGTAGGCGGCTTGACAAAGATTACAAGACATCCATTCTCCCCCATTCTATCCTCTCATTCCCCCAACCGTCCCTAGCAAGACCTCCCCTCACCTCCCGGGAGTACGATCCCAACTGGCGTGCCCTTTTCCGTCTCTGCCTCGTCCCTAAACGCACTTCGTCGGATCCTCCCGCAGCTGGCCCGGCCCATTTCTCACTAACAGAATGTTAATAGGAAACCCCTCTGACCTTCTCCCAAGCCACTTCATCATGTCAGGTGCAGGCAGGTGTGGAGAAAGAGAGAGAGACACGAAAGCTGTTCAAATTAAAGGGATTACCAAACTCATATTGCCATAAATCCCTTATCTAGGCTCTCCATATGTGATTACGTTTTCACAGTCCTTGTTTACATGGCCCTTCAAACTTCTTGTTTACTCAGACGGACATGACCCGCATTATTCTAATGCACCTTATTACCTGCTAATCCCGAAGGCCCTTCTGTGTTTTGAACAGAAGCAGTACGCTGGCCTGCAGGCGGATGAAGAATCTACGTATCATTCAAATAGCAGAATCATCTTTGTGGATGGATTAGAAGTGACAATATATTGCATCTTGGGGTTTGCCTCTCATGCACATCTAAACACAAATTTTTTTGGGGGGAGGGTTATTTTTATTTTGGTTATTTGTGCAGCCGTGGCCAAAAGATTTGAGAATGACACATTCATTTTCACGAAGTCGTCGCATTAGTTTTTATTACGGCAATTTGCATATACTTCAGAATGTCATGAAGAGTGATCAGATGAATTGCAATTGATTGCAAAGTCCTTTTTTGCCATGACAAAAAACATGTCTACTGCTTTTCAGCCCCGCCACAAAAACACTAGCTGACATCATATTAGTGATCCTCTCATTAACACAGGTGAGTTAACACAGGACGCCCAAGAACGTCCTGTGTCATGCCAACAGTAAAGCATCCTAAGACCATTCATGTGTGGGGTTGCTTCTCAGCCAAGGGAGTGGGCTCACTCACAATTGTGCCTAAGGACACAGCCATGAATAAACAATGGTACCAAAACATCCTCAAAGTGCAACTTCTCCCTACCATCCAAGAACAGATTTGTTTTGTCACGCCTGGTGACCTGCCTTCTCCTGGGACAGGCGGGCGCCAGCATTCGTCGTTGCCGGTCTTCTAGCTGCCATTGTCCGTGTTACATGTTTCCCTTGTGATGTGAACGCACCGTGTCTGTGATGGATCCCGCACCTCGCATTATTGTTTGTTGTGAGGTTCTACCAGAGCCCACGGGATTTAGATGGCTCTGATGTCTTATTTGTTTCACTACTTTCTCACTGCATGTTGGCTGTAGCCGTTACCATTGGAGTACGCTATTGTATCTTGCATTTGCTTGTCGGTCATATTAAAGACCATACTTTATTTCATGCGCCTTGGTTTACCTGCTTACAATGGTTCACAAGTTTGATGATGAAAAAAGCCTTTTCCAAATTGTGGGTTCTGACAAAAATATCTAAAAACACAGCAGCAGCAAACTTTGGGTAAACCAATAATTTCTTAAAACTTTTGGCCACGGCTGTATAATAAGAGTGCTAACAATGCAGAAACAGGAGTGTAAGGTTCAAATGTACAGTATCCACTAGTATTCCCCTTCACAGCTGTTCTACTGATTTAATACAGACACATTTAAAATGGTGTTGTTATTCACTTTCCCCTCAGAATGTAGAAAACAATCAGTGGCTGCTAGTGAAGAAGTAAAACAATGAGGTCAAACAATTTGTTACAGAATAATCGCGTGCACCAGGAGATGTAAGACACAGTCTAGCAGGCCCCTCCGGTGTGGAATATGGTGGAGCCCTCATATCCTACTCTGTCTGTCATTTCGACCTAAAATCTCATCTGGGCCTATACCACAGGTGTAATTTTTTGCCCTCAGAAACCAACTCAACTTGCAGGAGACAATCGTTGCTTTTCATTTTAGGTAATTACTGAACGGTGTGCAGGTATGGTGCAGCCATAGAAAGAGATAAGGCTGAGAGATTCACCCTGATGAGAACCTTTGAAACAATGAGCTGTTGTGTTTATCCACAACGTGTGCTTGACTTGGATGCAGCCCATGAAAATTGGATCTGGGAGACTGTCACAAACTCTGCAGCTGCAAAGAAACTATAGTAGGTGGAAGGATACATCTGGGTTCTCAAAATTATTAAGTGTTTTTAAGCTTGGAACTCTGAGTTAGACCAACATAATTTTATTTTGCCTTGTAATTAAGAAGTAACTGTCACTGAAAATAATTTTAGACCTTGTTATTATGATACACTTCTGGGCTTTATTTTGAGACTTTGTTATACAAGTGATACATTTTGGTATTCTTGTTTAAACCTGTTTTTGACACTGAACTATCCACTCTGCCTTAAAATGTGTGACATCCTACACTGACTGTCTATTTAGCAAATAGATAATCAGGTATTTTGCCAAATTCACTGGTCAGGTGTTCAAGTTGCTAGTCACCCCCGGGACATATAACTAATAATTAAGTACCTCTTTCCAAAATAGTATTTATTATTTATTACCATTGTTCTTATTACTTCAACCAATAACACATGCAACGATATGTTGCAGGTCAAATTTGCAGTCATGACAGTGACATCCAATATGTGCTAAAACAGGGGATTGTAACACACAAGTAATGTTCACTGGAATTGCCTCAGTGTGATATGGACACCGACCATCTGGTTTAAGTGAATCTGCTCTCCTTTCAACTGAGGAGAATTGTTCAGAGGACAACAACCCACCTGCTGCTCAAAGAGATTGTAATCTGTTCAGCTCTTTGAACACTGCTTTAGAGGGCCTACCTCTTGCTGCTGCTGCCCTTAGCCACTTTGGAAGACACCATACTGAGAGCTGGTTGGATCCAGAAGCTGGATTAATTGGCTCCCTTTTTCAAGTTCCACATACGGACATAGCACTCTTTTCTGTCTCCTATGTTCTTGTGTAGTTGTTATTTTAAAGTAATTGGCAAAGTATTTTCCCTTTTCTCTTATTTAAAGACTTCCTCAGACTTCATCATCAGTTCTGCCGTACAGTTAAGGCATAGCTCTCATTTGTTATGTAATATGGGAAGTGTTTTACCATATACGGTATAATGGAACAACGCCCAAGTTTGCCGGCCACCAGGTTCAGCAGCATCACCCTGTCCATTGGAAAACAATGGTTCAGTTGGGGTAGTGTGGTGGTTATTGACTTGTTAGTTGTCAGCCACACACAATTTACAATTATAGTAGTTGTTTTTTACAGAACGTAAAAAATGTGCAGACATTTACTCAAACCAACGTTCACTATTAAGAATTCTTCTGTACATCTTCTTAATGCGGATGGATTTTTTTCTTTAGGACCCATCACTTGTGGCCAGACTGCATTTTTGAATGTTATGAAAGCCTTGATTGTCCTAGAATATTCTATGTTGTATTATTTTTAGGCGGTTGGTGTTGTTCTGTATAACCTTATGTATAAAAGCTGCTCGGTGTTCCATCCTAAACAATGCTTGCGGAAAATAAATATTTTGAGATTGGTCATATCAATACCTCATTTACTATCTGTGCACATTCTAAAGTATGTACAGACACAAGGTGAAGTAGGTCATGATCATATATCCAGTAGTCAGATGACTGTGAAAATTGGTTTCGAGCATAAACCATAGTTTGGAGGAATGTGTCAAAAATGCTACCTTGGAGTGAATTTAATACTGACATACTCTGATGGTTCAGGAAGGCAATGCACATAGTGCACTTACCTGTTTTCTCTCAGAAGTGTTTGAATGATTGAAGCCACAGCAGTTCTGCTCACATTAGGCTGAACTTTCTGTCCAGCCTCTCTCAGGGTGAGACCATAGTTGATGACATGTATAGTCAATTAGAGTTGCTCTCAACTCATTTGAAATCCTTCTCTGGCCTCTTCAACCTCACTCTCCTCTTCTCCACTCTACTCTCTCTCCCTCCTGTTCTCTCCTGTTCCTACTCACTTCATCCTTCTCAGCTTTTTCTTCCAGCTCCTCTCTTCCTCTCTCATCTCTTCCCCCTTTTCCCTCTTCCGGTCCCGTTTTGTTCTCTCCGCTTGGTTGTGAGGGTTGTGTGTATTGTTTGTAGAAAATGTTATAACCCCATTTCCCAAAAAGTTGGGAAACTGCATAAATAAACAGAATGCAATGCTGTGCAAGTCTTTACATTTTATTGAAAAGCGTACAAAGACAACATGGATAGCAGCAGAAGTTGATCCAAAGCCAATATATAATAATGGTGCCTTCACAGATGTGCAAGTATGCACCAAGAGATGTAAGACACACTCTAGCATGCCCGTCATGTCCTGGCTGGGAGCACCTAGCCTAATCTATGCTTTGGGGCTCGCAGTCAGGGCATGTCACTTAGAGAGGCCTCTGGCCTTCTCTATGCCGCTGTGGGCTCCCCAGTAAGAGCAGCTGTGTTCAGTTGACTCTGATTGGGGAGCCTACTTAGTTTAGGCTATGGCCACACATTGGGTGTGGTTGATAGTTTGTGTTTCACAACTTCACGGTTTGTCTTTTGTTTAATTCAATTCATGTGGTTACGCTACACGTTTTATTTGTAGTCGCTTATGTGTTTTGCTCATACATTCAGCACCTTTCATTTCTGCGTTTACAGTTTGTGTTAGTTTGTCTCTTTGTGTTGGATTAAATCACCTTTTCTTTATAAAATGTCTGGATTTGGTTTCGCCATGCACAACAGCCGCGACAATGCCCCTCCGGTGTAGAATGGGGTTGAGCACTCTCATTCTCCTGTCTGTTATTTCGACCTAACATCTCATCTGGGCCTGTACCATGGGCATAATCCTCTACTTTCAGAAACCAACTTAACTTGGATGGCAGCACATGTTGCTCCAAAACCTGTATATAATAATAGTGCCTTCACAAATGTTCACCTTCACCCATGCCATTTGCAATAATGCACCCCCACACCATCACAGATGTTGGCTTTTGAATTTGGCGCTGATAAGAAGCCGATTGGTCCCCTTATCTTTTAGTCAGGTGTACGCAGCATCCATGATTCCCAAAGATAATAGTACATTTTGATTTGTCAGACCACAGGACCGGTTTCCACGTGGCTTCAGTCTGTCCAGCTTGTGCACAGAGAAGGCTACGGCGATTCTGGGTCTTGTTAATATCTGGTTTCTTCTTTGCAATATGATTTTTTTACAATATGATTGTTTACAATATGATTGTTTAACACAATGCCTTGCAAACATATTTAGACCCCAGCCATACCAATTCACATTAATTCTTACCAATGATGTTGTAAATTCGACAATTTATAAAATATATTTATTTAAGATTATTTACTGAGAGTTGACATTTTACAAGTATGCATCAGCTTTGCGCACAGTGCTGGAGTGATTTTGACCTACTCTTCCTGCCAGATTAGCTCCAGGTTGTCTAGGTTGATTGGACTATTCTTTTTTGGCACTGGTAAGGATAAAGGGAAACATTTATAGCTTTGATGTGGGGTATGCACACCTATGCAACCAAGGTATTTCTATGTATTTTTGTTGGATTCACCACCTTATTAAACATGAAGTACAATCTGATATTTTATGTCTTGGTTCAGCCTTACAAAACAAAACAAGGGCTGCATTCTCAATATGTGTGTATTGACTTGTTATAGCCACTGACCCTATGCTAAAACAGATAGTCCAAGCAGAGCATATATATATATATATATATATATATATATATATATATAAAACATATTTATATATTTACTGTACACACATTTTAATCTATATTTACAGCAGGTGCTCTGCTTACATGCAGATTGATGGATATGTTTGTGGGAATCGTACAGCAAAACTAAAACCATATTCATCTAGTTGTATTATTTAGAAAACGCACATCGATGGTTTGAAAGTTAGTACTATAAACTGTATCTCTGGCTGTCTACATGGCAAAAGGTATATTCAAGGACTGAATCTCATGCTTCCTCTTTTCAGATGTTGTTTTCTACTTGCTTAACTCAAACAACGGTTTGAGATCTAAAAAACAAATGTGTTGTAACTACTTTTTTTTTCTCTCAAACTATTTATTCTGACAAAACACTGCAAACAGGAGATTTTTGCAATACGCAATTGGTTCATAGAAGCACAATCACTGGAGTTGGAAGTCAGAGTGGAATTATTGTTTGTTGCAAGGACAAACCCAGAGAGAACTATGGGTAAATATTTAGATATTCTCCTTTGCTGGTTTGACTTTTTCTCTCACTGGTATTTAACCTTTGTGTAGACTTAACTCATCCTCCAGAATTACTGTTGTCTCTCACAGCTGGAACGTGACTCATAGCCGATAAACCCACCTACATCATTTACCTTTCCAGCACACAGTTTGCTTATACTTACTGATACTGAGATGTCGGCCGCTCCAGTCAACGTCTTATTGCATTTTCAGATCTGTTTATCATCTGTCTGACAAAAATGTCTCACATTGTCCGTTGCTAGGTCAGGTAGACTACAATAAGGTGTAAGGGCCATTTAGGGCAAGATTTGTCTGGGTGATCATTCTAGGATTCAGTCATTGGCAGGAAGAGACTCCTCTTTTATAAAAGGAACATTAACTTGCCAAGGAGTGTAAATAATGAAACCTCCACAACTTTTGAGTCTGTATAAGGCCATGTTTATACTAGATAAATCAACACATTTGTGAAGCAACGCCTTTCATTAAATACAGTTAGGACATTTAAGGTTTCTTGAGAGTAAATCTGTCCAGAAAATACATCAGATATATTGTGTCCTTAAAGTGGAAGTTAAACAGGATGTCTTTCACCTGTACAGGCCCCGCTGATATTAAGAGCTGTAAGCCTTCAGTTTGTATGAAAGACCAGAGGGGTTAATACCTTTAGATGGTCTCTCCCCCTTTATATTCTGCAGATTTGTTTTCTATACGTCTATTTGTTTGTGCTGTATGTTTTGAATTTACACCCCAACCAATATTGATGTGGGTTATCATTTTGTTGCTGTATTTGTGGACATGGTGGGTAAAGTTTAGGTAATAATATTTGTTGCAAGCTATATGTATTCCTTTGTAGAACCCAATATTTAATTCTGTCCTTTCTATTTTGATTGTTTGAACAGTTTATTTGAATGATGAACATATGATAATATCCATAAATATACTGTGCATGGTATTTCCTTGCAAGTGCTCAAGTAATGCAAAGATGTGTACAAGTACAGATTCTTAAATGAGATTTCTTGCATTCTGCTGTGTAGGTAATTAAATGAGTGCATATCATGCAGTGTATGAGATCTGGAATGTTTTTTGGTAGCTACCTCCAGCTCTACCATGCTTTAATTCTTTCTGGATATGAATAGAGGGACAGGTCTTTCTCAGCAATGTGCTGTCTGTGCTGTGAGCTAGCTGCATTACATTTCACATTTCATCAAGGTGTTGATTGCTTTCCAATCCCTCTATTTCCCTTCCACAAGCTGGATTGTAAAACTGTAATGAGGACAGAGGATTTCGCATGATAGTCACTAATTCCCCACCACATATGATTGGCAGCTATGCAGTTATTCTCCCTTTTAGGGTAGCAGTTGTTTGAGAAAGAATACAGCAGATTAAAAATGTCTCCATTGTTCATAATATTCTTCTCTTAATGGCCCTGTGTCTGTGCTTAATGAATGTATTAGAAAAACATTCAGACGCTTAGTAACCAATATCTGTCAATAAACAGAGCCTATTCTAAACCCTGCCAATTTTTTGCATGTTAATTAACTTCAAATGGTACAAAGTATTCTTTTATAACACTCTAAATAAATTATCTAATAACACTCCAAATCAATTATTGTTAGGTAGCATTGGCTTTATGATGGGAAATATTTGTAAGAAATGGATTCAACCCTTGTGCTGGGGAGGCCCTCAGTTCTCATCAGTAATGGCTGAACATCTTGCTAAAATGAAGGGGAAATAAAGAGAGTAAAATACAGGCAAAATACAGCAAGACAACCTGCTTCCCTGCTCTAAAATAATAAAGCTTGGGAATAAATTCACCTTTTGCAGGACAATGATCCCAAGAACAATGCCAAAGTAACATAGGAATGGACACACCTTTTTTGTTTGGCCTGTTTAAAGTCCTGATCTCAATCCAATTGAAAGTCTGTGACAATATTTCACCAGCATTGTCCAACTGACCTGACTCACCTCAAAGAATTGGATCCCTTTCTAGTTGAGCAATGTATGACAGCATTCCAAGAAGTATTGGAGCGGTTCTGAAAGGGCGGGGTCGGGTGGCACCTTAATTAGGTCCTTGATATTAATAGCGTTAGGTCTTTCTGCAATTTTGTTCTGCCCATGTATATTGTGTGTTTACAGATATTATAAGGCACTAAGTAGTTGCAGTGATCATAAAGCAACTTGAGAGTATATTTTTTTCTGCAGTTCATTACAGTCGTTGTCTGCAAAGACCTGAAAAGAATGACGCCAAAGGAGGCAGTGTCATTAGGAATAAGTAGCAAAAGGTATCTGTTGAAGTTTAGATTTCAATTGGAGAAAGTGATTTTGAAGAGAGAGCTAAAGTAAAGAGAAGATTAAAAATAAGCTTGCACCAGTGTGCATCAATGGCCAGTTGACTACTTTGTAAAGACCACCGTGATGATTGTTGTATTGAGCACTGGTAACCAGTTTCCAGGGTACTTGTAGGTATAAGTTCAATGGGGAACATTGTGTACACAAAACATAATTGTCTGTGTGTGTGGATAAGGCAATTGCCAACATGAAGTAGAGCATTATTAACGTGAGAACTAGGTTTGCCTGAGAAACTCTGATAAACACCTTAGATGTTTATACTTTAGGCCTCAGATTTTAGGCTATAGATTAGAATTTTCTAACAAATAAATAAATAAAAATGTCACCATTCCACAATTTAATGTACGAAATTATACCCAAAGTTTCAGATATTACTGTGAGCACATTGGTATAAAAAGCTCAAAAAAGGAGACTAGAGAGAGGCAAACAATGGCAATTATCTGAAATGAATGTCTGCATTCCATAATTAAACTAGAAAATGTACAATTCCATGGATATTGTAAAGTGGGGTTGCTGTCGCTCCAGCTGTGTCCAGTGTCCAGCTGTGTCCTGGCAGTAAATTAACTCAGATAATCTCACTGTACTTAGTTGTCCATCTCCCAAATACAAAAACAAAGATATGTCCCATTAGCAAGCTGTCTAGGTAGCTAGGTACTTATCTCATGCATAAAAAGATTGAATAGCTGGCAAAAAGTAAGTCTCATGGTCGAAGTCAGTGCCATTTCATTGTCACTGCATGAACAGTACTGTAGCTAGCTAGCATTACATGCAAACATCAGATCCGGCAGCCATTTGCATGGCCTCATTCTGGAAAGTTTGCTCACGTAAGTTGCTAGGCAACCGGCTTGTAGTGTGGCTAGCTACCCTTCAGCCAGTGTGGCTATGTTTTTTGCCATTACAACGTGAATATTTCCTAAACCTTGCAAGGACACCTTCCACAAAACAACAGCAACACAAAACGAGACACACATTTTGATACCTGTCATGTCTCTGTAGTGCAAGAAATGTAGAATGAGTTAGGGTGGCTATAATAATAAAGAAATACATGTGAGATTACATTAAGTGGGGGGCTCCCTGTATTTGGATACTGACTTTAGGTAGTCATTCCGTGAGCTTTTGGAAACAGATGGTACACATCCTGTTTGTACTTCCAAACTGCTATTTGCAGAACATTTTGTACTCTGTGGAATTTGTTCTCCATGAGGGTCTTAGGGAAATTCTTTCTAAAAGGCTTTACTGCACCACAATAATATGTGTTGGCATCAAGAAGATCTTTCAACCAGAGGTATGGATGAAAAGAGGTTGTCAATACAGACACGATATGAAATATCAACAACAAGCTTCGTAACAACGCTATAGGTTAAGCCAAGCTGCGTTGCTTCATCCCCTCCGTCCTGTCCACATAAAGAAACCACGAGAATAGCCAATCCCTTCTTCTCTCCCACTACCTCCTCCTTCTGTCTACTCAGCTTGATTTCAGTTTTTAAATAATGGTTAAATTAAAAATGTCCCTCTCTTCACTATATGCTAAGCTTGATTTCAGTGTTTAAATAAAGGTTAAATTAAAAATGTCCCTCTCTGTTCACTAACTCTCCTCTTCCTCCTTGATTCACCTCTCTATCTCCCTAATCATCTTTTCGTACTCCTCTTCTACTGGTGAGCACTGACTCACACACACAAACTTTCCTATCTTTTTGTTGTTCTCAGCTATATACAGACTAAATCATGCCCCCCATTTTACACACAACATAATGCACACGATGACACTATAAAACACTTTAAATCAATCATGAAATATATGAATATGATCAGCAGGGTTACAGTCCCCATAGCGTAAAGAGTCTGATGACTTTCTATAAATAAACGTATGTGGCACATCTTTTTGCAGGTTCAGCACATTACTGAAATCATGTGACAGAGTCGTGAGCAAAGCACAACACTACCGCCTCCACTCATGGCTAGCTAGAGAATAGTGACAGCTTGTCACTTTTTAAGCAAAGCACACATTTATGACCTCACAACTTTTCTAGGTAGCCTGACAGATGTAACATTGTGTTAGTTTGCTGGTTAGCTGGTTAGCTATAGCAAGCAGCTGGGTCAATTTCCATATAAATGAAATTGGAAGAAACCATACTAGTTAGCCAACTAAACAACTGCGCACTCATTCATCAGCTCCACAGCTGATCAGCTCGCCTTTGAAATGATCATGACAGGGCAGCTATTGCCATCCATTAACCAGCTTTTACAGTATAAAACACAGACACGACCAGAGATATATCCCCTGTTATTTATTTTACAAGACAGGACATCATTAACAACATGGGAGCATTTGGAAACTGAAGTGGTAGAATCAGATAAAAACTTAACAACTTAAGCATATCATTTATACTCAAATTAAAAGTATCCTGTTAATAGTAAATGCATTTTCTTCCTTTTCTCTTTTTTCTCTTTTTAACTCTACTAGACAAAGAGAAGGTGTGAAAAGGAATGACACAGAAGTATTACTTGCATTCCATGAATTCAATGGTGAGTCCAGTTCTGAATGTTGGTTGCCCTGGTTACCAGTCCAGTCTGGGTTTCTGGGTCTGTGGATAAGAAGTCCTAACACTGGTCTTACATTCACAAAAGGTTTTATTCAGTATATTTTATAAAGCCATCACTTGTATACTTTTCTAGACTTCCCAAGATTGTATATTAAATTAAACAAATATGCTTTGAATCGGTACGGGACACAAATTTGGCATCATCAGCTCTGGGTATTTCAATTTTAATGCCTGATACTGAACAGTGCTCATCTCATTCTAACCTGTACAAAAGAAAAACAAATATTCCTGTCATTACTTAAATGTATTTTTCACTTAAAAAATATAAACACCATATTTTTAACATGAACTACTGCCCAGCCAAGACCAACGCCTCAGGCAGGCAGTGTTTCAAAGCAGGTTGCAAAATCTGGGTGAATTCACAGCTCAATTTGCAACTGAAGGTCTTCATTTGGCACCTAACAACAGATCCAAAATGTCAGCACAAGATGAGAACTTGAAGCTACACACAAAAGAAAGAAAAGACTACCATGTTTTCCTTATCTTACACCGTTGTATATGTGCTGTCAGGATGCCCAGCATTTGGAGCATCTACCCTTTAACCAACAGGTTTTTTAGATAGATTCTGTCCCAGCATGTTGACTGCCACTAGCACCATGATGATTCTTACTACATTATTAAACTGAGTTAGAAATAATTAGAAACATGCAATGCAATGTTAACTACATTCAGTTTCTTTTAGGTTGTTTTGCTACTGTGAAAAGAACACTTCAAAAAATGAATGATGACTTGAGCCAGTAAAAATCATTTTTGGATAACATACACACACTCAAGCCCTAGCAAAACAACTATGAGCCTCAGAAGAAGACACATACTGTCTTCCTGATTTCTCTGACAAATATAGAAAAACAGACCTAGCATGGATACTGGAGTTGCCTTGTACTGTCAGCCTTCATTTGTGCTGCAATATACCCATAGAGCGGCTTCTTGCACCCACAATCTCTTTACATTAATAAAAAATGACATTTCAATTTAACTTTGTTGTTGTGTTCCAGCTCGTGCATACAGATTCTTTTTCTCGTTTAGAGGAAAATGAACAGATGAAAGCAAAAAAAGAGGAAATAATTCACAATAGATCTCACTACGTTTCTTGAATAAGAATAAAATGTTAATCTTGGCAGAGGATAGAGGCATTATCTGTTTTTCAATTCACCAAGAGAGCGTGTTTGAGATTGGCTGGACTTCATTGGAGTTGGAATGTGTCAAAAGTTACACGAACATTATAAAGGAAGCTTCTTTTTTTTTTACTTTAAAGATCTAAAGGAAGTCTAAAGAAAACTATTACTTGATAGGACTACTAGATTGCATCTTTCTACCACCATGCATCAGAATGGAGTTTATTTTGAAGCGCAGCCCCCTGCTGAATTCCCCCCCCCCCCCCCCCCCCCCCCCC